>JANHFX010017086.1:28302-40061 GCA_027560015.1 Chloroceryle amazona
CTATCTGTCAAGGACAAAGAGAAATAAAGTAACCAACTGCATGGGAGATGACACTGAGAACAGCATCTTCAATTTCAAGAGTTATGTTAGTTGCCCTAATTACATGTTGTTGCCATGAACCTGAACACGAGCAAGTAAATACAGGGCAAATATGAATGTGCAGAGCTGCTCTTCCCACCCCTTTACCTTGAGCATCCCTCACATGCCAGTTACGTGCTGCCAGTGCCTTTAAAGCCATTAGTCCTCATTTCAGTGTTTTAAAGTCATCTTTCAAAGTTCCCCTATAATACTTCTCTTTCCAGAGGTAGGTTCTTTTTGAGCGGTGATTTCTGAGGGTTGGGGTTTTTTTTAAATGCAGAGGGTTCTTTTAAAGAAGGATATATTATTTCTCCCTGCTTGAGTCTTCTTTCCTCCATTATTACAATTTTCAAAAATGTAGATGCTCCTAATACAGCAGAGACCGTTCCACAGCTCTGCCTTTAATGGAGTGAGCAGATTGCAGTAAGAATGCGGTGCTGCTCAGTAAATTTAATGACTTTATGAAGATAAATGTTTCCCTTCCAAAGCCCCTTCTTGTCAGAATACATTTAATACCGCCATTCCTTTGAGAACTAAATTCCTGTAGCACTTTGCAGCATATTAGCATGTTTTTCTCACCACATGAAATTGCACTTCAAGCAAGAAATAATAATGTTTCTGCATCCCCTTGTACATTTTTATTACTGCCAATGAATAGGAGTAAATTAACTATTATGGCTAACATTATTCACAGGGACAAATTCCTAACTCATTTTACAGAGAATAATAAATAACTGAATAAATAAGATGCCTTTAATTTCACATGTGAATTATCAAAGATTCCTCTGAGTAGAAGGAATAGGGGCCAGTTGACTTTACAAGAAAGATACAACTCTTTAAGAGAAGTTAAATGTGTGTCCACTCATCTTTATTTTCCTTTATCCTCCCAGAAGTATAATGAATATTCTTATTATTACTGATTCCTATGAAAATAGGTTTCTTTTGTCTGATTGTTTGTTTCTACGTTATATTTATCCAAAAACTAATCTGGGAGGTGAGCCACATTTTGCTGTTAGTTGCTTGGATGCTGCTCTGATTGATGGCAAGTCTCATATGGTTTACTTCATCTGCAGATCTTTGAAAGCTTTTATAAGACAGAGTTGGTTTACCCTTTTGCAAGAAGGGAAACTGAGGCTCAGAGTGATGAGTGTCTTGTTGAATAACCTGCTGCATGTCAGAGTCAAAGCTCCAGTAGATCATGATATCTTAGGCCATCCTAGAGATCACTTTGTCACTTGGCAGAACTGACCCTAAAAAAAAAAGTATTTTTCAAAAGAAAAAAATATTTTATAATGATATTATTGTGTGGTTCAATAAGGATCAGTTTTGTGTTTGGTTTTGTTTTTTTTTTTTCTGCAAGGATTTTAAAGGGCAGTTAAGCAAAGATTATAAAAATGCAAGTATACTTTTCTGTTATTCACCAAGAATAGCAAAACAGTCCACAGTTTTGTAAATGGACAAATGGGAATATTTGCCAATGAATTTTTTCACCGTGGGGAAAAAAATGCCATAAATAAATTCCTGCTCTTCAAAATCGGATGGCAATAAAATATTTCATTGAACCAAAATGGTATTTAACCAGGATATTTTGCAATTCTTCTTGAGTCTTTTAAAATTGTATTTCAAGTTCACATGCTTAATCATTGTGTCTGCTTTTCTGTCCGTGTTTATGCCTGTGCATAATGCTGCTTCAGCTTCATTCCTAACCACTGCTGTGTTGTTTTCTTCCAGCAACAGTATGGGGGGATCCAGCAGTATCCTGCAGGGTGAACTGGACTGCAGGTGGCCAATGTGTGCACGTGCTTATGGTGGTAAGGTCCCTTCTAACCATATTTGCCACATTCTTCCCTTGATTAACCCACAAGGGTCTGCTTTAAACCTTTAAACTGAGGAAATAAAATTGCCAGCTCTGCATATTGAGGTGACAAGGGACAGATTTTGTATAAAGTTGTTCTTAAAGCACTGCCAATGGGTGTTGGAGGTGCAGGAGGAGGTAAGTGTGTACCCACATACCATAATGCACGCACTTTGGTCATTAGCTATTCCTGGAGGAGAGCTGCTGGAAGGGTGGCATCTCCGTGATTTAACATATATGTCCACAATTCTTTTGTTTTAAGTTTCTTTCATTTCTGTGAAGGTGAGCATGAAGATGTGTGGCAAAGGATTGTTGAAAAATGTCTCTTCTCCTTGAAAATTTCAAATTCTTTATTGGAAGCCCCTCCAACCCCCCCAGCATGAAGTAATTTTTATCATCAAGGGTTATTTTATTTGGCTAGTATTTTATTTTGTTGTGGAAAGCAACTCCCCTCACTTACTGGTTTTCCAGTATGAAGAATATTCAGAATACTGTGCAGAGAATCAGAGAATCACAGAATTGTTTCGGTTGGAAGGTACCTTTAAAGGTCATGTAGTCCAACCTCCCTGAATTGAGCAGGGACATCTGCAACCAGAGCAGGTTGCTCAGAGCCCTGGCCAACCTGGTCTGGAGTGGTTCCAGGTATGGGACATTGACCACCTCTCTGGGCAACCTGTGCCAGTGTTTCTCCACACTCATCGTAAAAAATGTCTTCTTTATATCCTTATATCCAGTCTAAATCTACCCTTTTTTCTTATCAGCCCCCTTTAAGTACTTTAAGGCCACAGTAAGGTCTCTCTGGAGCCTTCTCTCCTCCAGGCTGAACGACGCCAATTCTCTCAGCCTGCCTTCATAGGAGAGGTGCTCCAGCCCTCTAATCACTTTTGTGGCCTCCTCTGGACCTGCTCCATTACCATGTCCTCCTTATCCTGAGTACTCCAGAGCTGGACGCAGTACTCCAGGTGGGGTCTCAGAAGAGCAGAGTAGTAGGCATCAGCTCCCTCGACCTGCTGGCCACATTTCTTCTGATGCAGCTCAGGATACTGTTGGCCTTCTGGGCTGAGCAGGACCACTGCTTCCCACCCAGCCCTGGTCCTAATGACTTTTTCATTCCTATCTTGGCAGGCTGCCTAAAGGGAGCTCCAGAGCTTCCTACCTCTGGTACTGGCCAGTTCTCCACGAGGCGGTTGCCGCGCTGGTGATGTCCTTTAGGAGCGTGTTCCCGGCGCTGCGGCCGCCCTGAGCGCGCAGCAGAGCCCCGGGCAGCGGAGCTCGGGCGGCCGCGGGCGGCGGCGGGCACTAGAGGGAGTCCCGGTGCCGGTCTAGGCCGGTGCCGGTGCCGGTGCCGGTGGGCTGCCGCCTTGGGTAATGCAGCGGAGTATCAGCGCTGACCTCTCCTTTGCAGCCGGTAGTCACGTTTTTCTGTTTCTTCCTCTCCTCTGTTCCTCTGCAATAACTGTTGTAAATTAAACAGTTACTTCTCTTCCTCTGGTTTCAAAGCATCAAAGATGTCTGTGAGCCCCATTACCTTTGATGCTGATTTCCTGTTAGAATGCATGTTTTGGCGTTGCAACATCCTGAAAAAGTTTAATCTGAAGCAGAAGAGCTGTAAAATGAAGAGAGCAATTATATACAGCCCAGAGCTCTGAGCAGCTGAACTGACAACAAAGTTTCATCTGTTTATTAGGTTAGCTCTGTTTCGGATAAAATGCTATTAGCAATTTATGAAGAGGAGAGTAGGACTTTGAAATTGAATATCTGTCAATTAAATCTGAAAATCTTAATATGAAATGCTTTAAAAGTCAAATAACATCTATTAAAACTCTAGGTTTAGTCAATGAGATCAGGCTGTACCCTGGGCATACACTGAAGGAAAAAGAGTGTATACGTGACAGAGCCTTACCTGGGAGTGCAAGGGCATCTTCTGTAGGCAAAGAGGAAAAATGAGGAATTAAACCACCATTTTACTCTGCAAGTAGAATTACTGGCTACAGTTGCCAATGCAACTTTGCTTTTACTGGGGCTCCAAATATGGGCTTTGAAATTCCTTTCTTCCCTACCCCTCCACTCCTCCACCTCCCCAAAGAAAAAAAACAACACAAAACACCCCCCCAAAAAGCCCCAACAAACAAACCACCAAAACAACTCTAAACAACCCACCCAGATTTCTTTAGGTAATTTTTATTTTTCAATAGAAAATGATTGAGTAAAAATAGCTGAGAATTGACATTCCTTCCAAGAGGAAGTAATAGAAAATCAGCCAATACGTGGAATTGATGCTTCTATCTGTAACTTGTTCCTGGTAGTGATCAAGTTCTAGTGTTTAACAGGGCAGATCAGAGAGCCTGCTTGGAGTACGCAAAAGAAGAGAAATAGACATCGATCATCTTTAACATAGAAGCAACTTCCGAGCACTTCAGTTTTGATAGTGTCCTTTTGTTCTGTGTTTGCGCAGCACTCAGCTATTGTACAATATTGGTCCACTCACTGTGATAAGTCACTAAAAACCTTTCTTTAGTCTTGGAGGTAAGCATGGAGAAGAGTACAAATCCTTTAGCTGACTCTATTGAAGAAGATGGCAGGGCAGCCTGGGTGAATGGGATTTGCTGTTCCCTTTGCTGTAAAGAGCCTGACTGACTCATCTTGCAGGGTGGCCTTTTCTGTTACGTTGCATTTTCACCTGGCGATTGAATGCTGAACAACTGACAGCGCCATGATACTGTATTTACTGACGCATGGATCTGGCAGCAATATCCTCATGGGACTCCTTGCTTTCCAGAGCAGAAACCATCTTTTGGTGTGTGGAAATATATGCGTGTTTACAACAGTCAGCAGAAAGGGCATGGGTTTGTGATCAGTACCTTAAAGTTCAACAGTGGTAACATCAGTAAATATTTTCTGTCTTCGTGCCTAAGGGCCAAACTTATATGCTTTAAATAATTTGTATGCTGCAATATAATCTTTGCTGAAGCTGCCTCAGCTCTTCTTGTTTGGGCGCAATAATACTGTCAATAATCCCTGTCTATACTGATAAAGTAGAAAGAAGGACAAACTTGTACTTGAAGCCCAGGGTTCAGCTTCCTGACCTCTAGTACAGGAATATGAATAATTCCTTTTTTCTCTCTGTCTTATGGTACTTAAAATGAAAGCTCTGCAGGGCAGATGCTGTATCTTAGTGTGTGTCTATGTGGTACCTGGGATGTGCTCTGATCTCAGCTGAGCCATCAAAGTGATGCTTTATCACCTGTAATGTCAAAGAACAGATGTAATTCATTTTTTTTCTGGACTATTAGAAGGTTTTATAGTCTGGTGTCACACTTGAAAATCAGTATGGAAAAGCTGTTGTTTTTGAACAAGTTATATGATGTACCAAATTTGTTACAAACCTTACTTTAAACGAGGGTTTCTGTGGTTTTGTATATCTTAGTGGTAGTATTGCACAACAGTGTAAACATTTGCTGAACAAACTGTTTATGTTTTTACAGTGGTCCCAGAAACTCTTCACTGTGTTACTTCACTGGTTGAACTTGATTGCCAGAGACCATACCAGACAGAGACCATTGACCCATCCTTTTGAGGTGAGGACTTTCTGCTATGTAATCTTCTACAGTGTCTTACATAATTCGCTATGGCCTGTGAGCGGATCCAAACCAGTACTGTAACACAGGTTGGTGAATGCCAGTTACAAGGATGCGATATCAATTTCTAGTGCAGGTCAACTAGTCCAGTGTGGGATGATTAAAAAGTTAAAAAAAAAAAAAAATGATCTATATGTGTGAAGCTGTGCTTGGGGAAATAAGAAGAAATATGGGTAGCTGTGAAAAATTGTCACACAATGTATTAAGGTGTTCCAAGACCGCTAATCATGTTGACAGAATGAGTCAATTATATATTTTCTTTGATAGAACCATTGATAGACATAAGGCTAAGTAGAAGTGGGAAGATAAATTCTTGCTGTAGGATGAGTGTATTCTTCACATATGTTCTCTTCTGTCTCAGACCTGGTTTGCAGACAGTGATTCTGGGACAGAAGATCCGAGACATTTGCCTCTGAGTTAGTTTGGATTCCTTTCACAATCAGTGGAATAATACATGTTTTCTAGGCTGTGATTTATCTGGTCTCTTTTTGATATGTGCCTTAGGGTGACATGAATATGTAAAATCTCTCTCTCTCAGGGCTATAAAGTCATGCTGGACAAGTAGTATAAATGGAGAAGTCTCCACTGTAGATCTAAGTTTGGTTCCTCCCCAACACAACAGGACCATGTATTCATAAGGACTCAGTTGCCTGGGGGCAGGACTGGAATTGGTGAAAAGCTGTTTCTGAAATCTCTTTGATTATCAGCATTGTCAGGAGCTAACTCTCTTTTGAATGTCCAACCTGAAGGGCGTAGCCGAGTTGCATTAGCTAAGTCTCTCTTCCTATAGAGCTATTACTGTTCAAGAGCCTCAGTAGATACCTAACTGATGAAGAACAAATGCAGATGTGCCAAGGAGGGGAAAAAAATCCCCAAACTCATTCTTGAGTTGTTCCTCATTTCCAAGTCACTTCTTTTGTGTTAATACGACTGTTCCTGTCTGTACGTTGGGTATATTTCTTGGTGGAACACACAAAGCATTGGCACTTGTCTCCAGTCCTCCAGGTTTGAATGTACCTGTGATAAATAGTTCAGAAAAACATTATAGTACGAAACGTACTTTAGCATTTGCTACTATGTAAACACCAGTTGTTGGGACATGATAAGTGTTATTGATATCCCAAATGTATGTATTAGTGGGAACAATGTTATGTAAAATGTTAACATCTGTCAAGACAATATAAACAATTATAAGTAACTTTCTTTTAATGATGCAATTATACCATAACAAAAGGTGCACTGTAAATTTACATGACACCACAGCAGGTTTATACATTTTAGGGAATAAATTCCAAACCAGCTAAGAAAACAAAGTTTCCAGAGAATCCCTTTGGAAAAAAATAACTCTGCTAAACCTTTACAAAATAAAGTCTGGGAACTGAGATTGTTATTAAATCTGACCTTGATCAGATTTTTATTATGTCAGAAAAAATGGTTCTTAAGAGACAGAGTTGTCATGGGATTAGAGTACATCTACAGCAAGATGTTTCCATGGCAACAAATCAAACACCATTTCCTAAGTCTGCAGTCGTCTGCTTCAAAACCATGAACTTAGCATTGAATAATTATAGAGAAATGCAGTAATGTTGTGTAAAGAGAGGGGGGAAAATAAATCAATCTGGAGGCAGTGATTTATTTTAAAATGCCAATTAACCCCATCAGTGTGATTGTTTGGAGCTTCTGTTGGTGGCGACAGGTCCCACGTAGGTATTTGGTTTTACAAATTGAAAGCATAATTTTTTTGTCACACATAACCTTAAAAAAAGTGAAAGACGAGTCATAATTCCACCAGAATTAATGAAGTCTGAAAGTTATGTATAAAAGCTGTAATAGAAATTCAGAGTTGTGTCAGAGACTCCAGGCGGCAGTAGCACATGATACTCTACCTCAATTCTCCTCATGTTTGAAGGATCTGAAAACATACTTGATACGGGTACGTGTTTAGTCTCCTACAACCAATGAGCTATCTAAATTCATAGGCTCCAATGTCACACAGCTGTAATCTTGGTGGAAAGTTAAACCAGTGAACACATCACCACTTAGAACTTGGGGAGTGAGTTAAGGCTATTTAGTTTATCAGTCTTCTTCCCATTCTGCCATAATTATATTATGAATGTATTGTTCTCCTCCAGAAGCCGTAGCTTCTGAATTTATCTGCGGTGTGGTGACGTGCCTCTCTTTCCTCCTGTAAAATGGAACATGCTTTCCCCCCGGTTGCTGAAAGGCTCCTTAGTTACATCTGGGACATACTGTACTACCAGGTTAGAAGACGAGTTCTGTTTTGACATTGCACTTGATGAATGACCTTTAATAAAAGGACACAGGTTCAATGTAGAAGCGCAGTCTTTGAGCACTGAATGCAAATAGCCTGTACCTGCTTTCTTCATTTTGGGTGCTTGTTACTCCACGGTGTGGAGGCTGGAAGAGGGTGTTAGCAGAATTTTGGAAACCAGAGGCTGTAGACTCAGCAGTGACGTGGTGTTTGTACTGTTGTAGTTGCTCACAGAGCTGCAGGTTCTCTTCTCCAGCAAGGTCTTGATAAGAGAAAAATCCTAGGATGGGCCATTCCTGGGCATGTATCCCAGCTACTAATAATTTGGTTAGTAACAGTCATTAGGTCACAGAAAGCCAGCAGACATAAAAATGCGCTAATATTGGAAGGTGGACTGCAGCAGTGGATCTACTGTCGCAAACAGCCTAACACTAAATTGGCCTCTGACTGCCATATAAATTCTGACAAAGGGTGTGGATTTCTCATTGCAACATGGGAGTGGTCTTAAGAGGAACTGGTGCAGCCTTGAATCTCTTCACAGCTGCTGCTTTCTCCTTTATTGCTGGTTGATAGGTTTGTTCAACCCATCCTGGGTTTCGGATTCGGCTACCATTGCTCCTGGTGCGGTGTGAGGATGTTTGCTGCCTGATGTGGTGGTGAATGAAAGCTCTGCTCCAAATCAGGTCATTTGACATATGTGGGGCACGGGTACCATTCAGATTTTCTCAAGAAATGCTCGTTTCAATATGTAAAAAATGCCCGAAGCTGGATTTGTACAGTATTAATTTGCCTGCCTCAGGATGCTAACTTCACACTTTAAACCAGAAGCTGTATCTTATTTTAATTCAAAAGATCTGTGGGGGCATTCATGTAATTTTTAAATCAGTGAGTCAGAATAGGTAAATGCTGCAGCTGAAACTTTCATGTAGATTAAAATGATAGGAATCTTTCACTTCTTATGTGTGCACAATTTACAGCCATTAAAAGTGTATTAGTGTTGTAGAAAATGGGAAAATTGTTTGTTCCCTAAAGGTGTAAGGAAAATGATACTCTTCTTGTTCACAATAGGGAATATTAATAAAGATGGAGAAGTGATCCCGCTCTGGAATGCATGATGTTTTTAACATAGTTAAAAATAATGGTGATGTTCTGAATTTTTAATGGAAATATACTAACAAATATTTGTATTTTCTTGCCTTCGTGAATGGGTTTGGTTTGTTTTTTTTTACATTAATAAGCCCACCAGTCAATAAAATAGCCAAAAATCAAAAGAATCTCCATTACCACAGTCTCACAGATTTCACTGCATTTCTCTTCACAGCAGCCCTATTGAGGTGGCATGAGGTCTTTCTCTTCAGTTTTACCATTGGAGAATGGAGCCACTAAGAAGAGAGATGATTTTTTTCCTCACAACTACCTTGATACTTTTGCAGGTTGCAGGGGGTTCTTAGCTGCACCCTTAATTACTGGAAAACTCTGGAATCTAATGACTTTCTCAACACTACACAAGCTACACTGGGCAGATCATGAGTCTGAAATAGCCTTTTGTGAGGCCGTGGTTAAATTTCTAACCATTGGCCCTTTTTTTTTAATGAGGTCCACACTTGGGTAGTGACGGGCTGCTGTGCCACCCACTGATGGACACCACGTGGAGCGGGCAAGCCTTTCTTAGAAGAAATTAACTGCCGGTTGAGATCACCGATCACAATTCTTTATCCCTCTCTGAGGAAGTCACGTTACATGAATTTGAGAAAAAGAGTCTCTTGTTAGAAACAGCATGTCGTGGATAAGCCAGGCAATGGAAGGCTGCTGCAAGAAATGCACCCTACTTGGCAGGGCCTGTGGGGTTCTTTTGTGTAGGACTCCTGTGAGTCATTTGTCTCCAGAAATGAGAAGATGACGGTGCCTCAGTCTGTGTACCACTCAGGTCCTTCATGAGCTGGATGGCTTTAATTCTTAATTTAAAATATACAAAAGCTGAAAGCTACTGAAGGCTTGCGAAAACACATTTGTGGGTGGAGTGTGGCTCAAATGACATAAAGGCCCTTCTGGAGAACATGAAAGATCTGAGCCATGTCCCTTTGTTGGTTGAACTCATACATGCACGTGCCTTGTATGTTTCTGCAAATTTCACCCTGCTATCCATGCCCAGTAGTTTTCAAGTTCTATCAAAGACTTGACTCATGTTTCCAAAACCCTTCCTTTTCTATCTTTATGTCAACAGTAGAAGTATGTAGAGATGCCAGCCCCACAAGCAGCTAGATGGATGTGCCATACTGGTGGTTTTGTACAGCCAAGATGGGTTACATCAGCCTATATAGATTAAGAAGCAAGAAGTGACCCAGTGACATTAGGACTCTGTTGTCACACTCAGATCAAACTGCATTTTTACTGCTGCTTGTTTACAAGCTGATTTTTGCAACCGGACTCACATATGCTCCAGCCCATTCTCAGAGTTTGTTGTGTTACCATGAGATACACGATCGCTAGCGATTGTTATGTCGTGGAAATGTCTAAATCTTACTTAAATTTCTTCCTTTATCTAGCACTGATCTCGGCACTTCTGCCAGGAGAGGATGCTGCCCTTGATGGAAGGAGGGTGGGAGGAAGCACAACACCATCCACAACCATGACTCACCTGGTGTAAGGGAAGAGACGGCTCTTTGTGGATCAAGAGGCTTTTTTGGGCAGTGAGTTTCTGGCTGGATGTGGTTCTTGATGTTGGGAGGCTGTGGTATGCTGAGCCATTGAAGAAGGTCTGGGCAGTGCAGGGTTGTGGATCCTGGTTCTCTGTGGAGCTAGGTCAGTGACTCACTATGTAGCGAGTCAGAAATAGGTATTTTGGAGCATAATTTCAGAAGAGCTACCCAGTTCTCAGGATTTTCCAGTAGGAACCAGGTACATCCTCCCTGAAGGCTCAGAAAAGCTCCAACTCTCATTTTTCATAATTTTCTGAGACTCCTTGAGCCAGGTACCAGAGAAAGGCATGTAGTTATGGGGCGAGGACATGTTGTTCACAGTGTTGATGGTACTTGGACAAATGAAAACATTCTTGGGAAAATGACATGAGGTCAGAAGTCTGAAAAAAACAGTCTGGATGAATCAGACTACACTGAGGCCATCTATTTATGTGTAACATTACTGGAACATCTTCCCGTGTAATCAGATCTTAGATTTACAGGTTGTGCATCCTATGTAAACACTGAGCTGTAGATGAACGCTGGAGCAACCAAACACAGACTGCAAGCAAGGAGCATAATCAGGGTGACCCTTCCTCTTTAAATAGGAGGAGAAGCTGGCTCTGTGTTCCACTTAAAAGGGAGTTTAAATGATTCTGGTAATGGTGCAGTAATGATTATAGGGCTTGAATCAATGCAGGAAAGGAAGGACTGCACAGCTGAGCTGATCGTATGGGATACATAAGGCCTGGTAGTGCAAATGTTTGGGTCAGCAGGGCTGAAGTACTTCACCGTGACCCCTGGCACTAGTGAGGCTGGGTTAAAGCTGACGGACACTTCCTGTAATAAGGTGGGAGTTCATTATCCACAAGCTGGATTCAGCGGGGAACTTTCGTGTCAGGAGAGACTGAAAAGTCTGGGCCAACTAATAACTGGGATGATTAATAAAGGAAATATAATAAAGACCGTATCAAAATATTGAATAGCATGAGAGCAACACTGGTTGCTCCTGTTTGCCCTTTCTCAAGAAGATATTGAAATGGGAAAATGCCACATTTAAAATTAACTGAGGCCACTTGGGTTTTCAGAAACAAGCCCTATGATTAACCTGTCGCGTTTATTGCCTCAAGATTTAATTGAGGCCACGAGCTTCATAGGGTTCCAGGAAGGATTAGACATTTATGCGGACAGTGGGGACACCCGCAATTATCCGCGCTATTTCACCACTAAGGAATAAC
>JANHFX010017088.1:0-16715 GCA_027560015.1 Chloroceryle amazona
GGGCCGAGCCCCTCCTCGGCCAGTTCTCAACGGCTTGTGTCTGTCTGTCCTTCCTGCAGGGTTGCCGGGTCAGCAGCCGGCTCGGCGGGTAACCGCGGAGTGCTGACAGCGGAGGCGGCCCCCATGCTGAACGTGACAGTCATAAAGAGTTACCAGTACCCACTAGTGCCTGGGAGCGCTCTGTCCCCCCCGTCCCCTATGAATTCATCACTGCCGCGTTCTGCTTCGCCCCAGGTAAAAAAATGAAAGCACAGTTAACAATCTAAGTGCTCTATTTTTAGCATGAAAGTACTCGCTGTACCCCTAACGGATTCAGTCAGGGACCGCAGGTGGTACCGCAAGCACGAGGGACTTTTCAGCGTGGTTGCTCTTTATGTTATAAACCTCTTTTAACTTCCGTTAAAATCTCGAGTTTATTATCAGAGTAGTTGTCGCTTCTCTGCGTCGAAACGTGTTCTGTGCGTTCCCTTTTATAGAAACTCAGCCCAAACCTTGAGAACAGCACCGCTGAGAAACAGAGGCAAGAGATCCAGCTTTTGACGGCGGAGCTGAGAGATCGCGATAAGGAGCTGGATGACATGGTTGCAGTGCATCAGGCCCAGCTTCTGGCCTGGGAGAACGATCGCCAGAAAGTACTCACTTTATCAGAACGATGCAATTTATTAAACAGTAAGTATTGGGTGGAAAAAGAATAAGACTCTGCTCTTTTGAATACATTCAGGTGCTTAGACCACTCAGTTTTGCATCACGTGAGGACCCGTTTCCTTCAGCCTTAAATTTGGTTGTCTTCTTTTTGATGTCCAAATTGTCCTGGTGGTATTAAAGTGATGTGATCTTGAAGGGGGTATGATAACCAGAGAGCTCCTTCTTGTTTGAATGTGTAAAGTGTCTCTGGAGATTCTTTAAAAAAAAAATCTGATGAAGGGGAAGAGAACAATTTGCAAACGTGCTGGTGCTCTGCAGAGCCCTGTGCCCTGAGGTGCTGCTGCACAGCTCTGACATCATCTGCAAACCACCCAGCAGCTCTGAGCAGCCTGGTTGGACAGCCACAGTACAGAGGTCACCACAGAATTCACCAGGGAATCCCACGTGCAACACGAGCGTCCGTTTCTGAATTGCATGATTTTAAACCACCAGATTAAAATACTTTGGAGATTTTAAAAATCGAGATTAAATTATTTCTGAGATTTTTTTTAAATTGCATGAGAGTATCTGAGCTGTTTTCTCACAAGTACCTTGTCTCTTTTCAGCTGAGCTGAAAGACTGTCTGAGCTGTTTTCTCACGAGTACCTTGTCTCCTTTCTTTTCAGCTGAGCTGAAAAAGAGAAATGAAATTATAAAATCACTGACACAACAGAAGCTTAAAGAGATGTCTCAAAAAGTAACAGATGCAACACTTCGCTGTCAAGCTCTGGAGGTAGGAGTTGAGCAATGGTCTGATTTTGCAGTCCATGCGTGTACAGAATACAAGGCATTTGTGACTTTCACTAGTGAATAAATATTTCCTATTAAGGCTCCTGGGTTACATTTGTCTTTTATCACAGTAATGTTAGATTAAAACGTAGCTCTGCTTTGTTAAAGGGAAAAGGAAGGGAGGGGGAGCTTTCCTAAGCTAGGATTTGGAGTTTGTGTGTGTTTGCTGAGTTTTGGGGAACGCTGCTCAGAACCAACTTGCCTCCAGAAATGTCAGGCACTGTGAGTGCAAAAGGCAGGGCTGCCCCTCAGAACGGTGCTGGTGCTTGGTTAGGAAGTTCCAGGTGGTTTTATTTACACCTTTTGATTACTGTGATGAAATGGAACATTCTGAAAACGATGTAAGGATATGAAAATAATTGGTATTTGAGGGTTCTAGGTTTTCATTCTTTTTTTTAAACACAGTGCTGTGTTCATCAGGATAATTTTTCCCCTCTGTGCAACACCATAAAGCAGCATCGTGTGCCTTCATCTGTCTCATCAGCTTGATCTAAGGGCTGCAGGATATTAGTCCCATGATCACAAGCAAGTTAGATTGTAATGAGCTGAGGAACAGCTCTTACTCCAGCCCCTTTTCTCCACATCCTCCTCAGAATCCCACGCAGCCATTCATGAAGTTTAAGTTTCCTTTTTCCACGTTTACTGGAAAAAGAGTAACTTTAAATCCCTGAAGTAGTAGCTGACAGTCTTCTTTCTGTGCATTAGGAGAAAAATCAAAGTCTTCACCGCTCAGTTATGGAACTGTCTGCTAAAGCAGGCCAGCTGCAAGCCAGGGAGCAGGAGCTTCTTACCATGCTTAAGCTGAAGGTAAGTAACATCTGTTATCTCACCAGGCACTAACTGTGGTCAAACTGCAGTGCAGTTATTGGTGACTGTACCACAGTGGTTTAGTCACCATTGATCTCATTTCTCACTGAGAAGGGCAAAGTGGTTAACAAATAATAAACTGGTTTGTTTTCATAAACAAGCTTGTTTCCTGGCTTTGATTTTGGTGATTGGGTTGGTTTTTTTACTTCAAGAGCTCAGAAGAAAATCTGTGAAGTAGCTCTAAGTGCTGCAGTAGGATGTCCTGTTGCTTTGTCCAAATCCATACGTGAAGATAGAATTTATTCTAGATGACTGATTTATTCTGTATTTCAGGACGAGGTTATGCTGGAAACAACAGATCACATTACTGAGTTTACATCAAAATTCAGAAAGCTGGGAAGCACATTGTGTGCAGCAAAGGCAGAGGAATTCAGTCTCAACAAGGAAAGGCAAGACCTCAAACTGAGACTGAAAGAACTGATACTTGAAAGAAATAAGCTGAAAGGTAAATGTTGATACTGGGCACCTAATTCTCTGCAGACCAGCATGATTCCTTTTCATTCTGGGAAATACTACGTTTTGTTTTAAAGATGACCTCTGTGAAAAGATGAAAGAAAATAATAAGCAGCAGGAAGAAATCCTTCACCTCAAACAAGAAAATGTCTACTTGAGGAATGAGCTCACACTTACTGGTGAGTGTGGGCAGTCCATGCCTTGGCTTTCAACACCTTGGAGACTTCAAGGCACCAATGTTCACTAATATCTGTGAAGGAAGCAGCTTCTTAGCTACCTTTCTTGCAGTTTAATAAAGGTTCTGACTTTGCTTCCATGGCAGAATGACACAGAGTGTCCGGGGCTTCTGCAGGAGCAGTTGATGAAACCTTGTAGAAGCACCAAGTCCACCAGTACGATTATACACAGAGGAGGGAATGGCTCAGAGGATTCTCTCAGAAATGTTTGAGACTTCTGTGTCTGCTGTGGTGTTAATAAATGGGGGTGGCATTCTCCCTTCTGATGTAGGTCACCTAGAAAATGGTGACCTACTGAAAAGAAGCCACCTGCAAAGCCTAAAGCTTAGACCCTATGAAGTTACCAGCCCCTTCACGCTCTCTGGTGTTTGTATAGAAGAAGTATGTTTACAAATTCACTGTTTCTCTTTGTTTTCTTTAGCTGATGGGTTTTGTTTAGACAGTTCAGTAGGTAGGACTTGGTAAATGGCAGCTTGCTCTCTGTTGAGAGCTTCACTTTGGTCTGAGTAGGGAGAAACTCTTCTGTATTGCAGTGGATAGGAAAGGCAGGCTGATGTTGCTGCCGAGATCTTACAGATGAGCAATATACCTCAAAAGATGACATGACCAAAGATGTTGCCTGGTGTGAAATGATTTATTTGCCTGTTGCTTTTTATTTGCCATTACCTTTGCCAAATATTGATCCCATGTCTCATTATTTTAGAAACAATAGCAATAGGAAGTATTTCCCAGCCCTTCCCTTGCAAGGCATGATTCAGAATTAATTACTGAATTTCCTTTCCATGGGAGAATGTTAACATGAAAAAGTAACATAAATCAGTTAATGAAGTAGAATGTTTCTGCTAATAAAACAAAGCCAAATGCTGCTGAAAAGTCCAAGGAAAATACTTGAGCTGTTCAGTTGTCATGTGGTTTTTTTGTGTTCATTTTGTTTGGAGCAGAAACAGATCCTGTTGAACTTAAGAAAATATTGGTGTTTTGCTTACCTGCTGCTGCTGCTAGGGACTTACACACTAACAAATGTATTTGTTTTGTGTCTATTCACTTCACCTAATTCAAAAAACTGTGTATGTTTTGAAACAGTTGAGAAAGCAAAGAGGAAAGATCAGCTTCTCCAACTGGCCAAGTCGAAGCAAGCACGGACTTCCACGGAGCTGTCGAGTTTGCGACAGGTACGACCCAAATTGTGTTTCCACTCTGGGATTATGGAGGCATTTTTCAGTATCAGATCTGCATAGAACACTATAAAAAAAGTGAGATTTAGCTATTAATTAAAGAAAAATAATAATCGAAGTTGCTGTTTCTGCCTTGCTGGGCTCCTGATAGAATGCTGGTAATATTTTAATTACTATTTTGGGGGGTTAAAAATAAAACCCTGTGAAACCCAGTGTTTCCAGCAGAGCTCATTTGGGTTCTCAAGGCACGTTCAGTTCTTTTCACTGCAAATAATGGGTCTGGGTGTTATTTTCTACATTAGCTTGACAAAAAAAAATCCACTGCAGTGAAAGCCAAATGCCACAATCATCATTCCATGTCCTGTAATTCTACATAGCTTTAAACAACACAATAACAACACACATTAAATATTAAATAACAGTAATGATGATGTATTTATGGTTCAGTGTAGTCCAATTTTAGAAGACCACTGCAGTCTTTTCACAGAAATACTGTTTAATGCCACAGAACATCCTTTCCCTAAATGCACGCAGAGATGACCCCTGAGGTTTGAAGGCTTTGACAATAGTCTGACTACAGGTATTGGTTTGTAAGAATGTTTTTCAAGATATTTTTGGAAGACAAGGAATGTGCTAGCACCTGATGACAATGTTCCTGCACTCCAGACTTTCACTAATGCACTTTACTATATTTAAACAGATCTACATAAAACAGCAGCGTGACTTGCAATTTCTTCATATCAATTTGGAGAGCTCGCAGGAATTAAGGCAAAATCATGAAAAGGCAGCTCATGAAATGAGGTAATTTCCTCTCATTTTTTTTCCCCCCTCTCCTATTCTTTTTTTCCCTCTCCTTTTTTTTTTTTCCCCTCCCTTCCTCTTGGAGAGAGATTTCACTCTTCAGCCACAATTCATATTCTAAAAGAGACAGGTGCTGTGCCAAGATGGCTTTGCTGGACTCAACCACAAACATCCTGTGAAGTTGTCAGGTCCTTTTTGAACATGGTCAGGAGACACCATGAGTATCAGTCACAGAATAAAGAGCTGTGTGCCTGCCAGACAGTTAATGATTTATTTTTTTTTTAAATGGAATAGTCTGGTAGTAGGGTTGTTAATCTCACCCACTACTATTTAAAAATCAAAGTTTATTTTGCTTTCAGATGAGGAAATTGGTGCACACACTCTGCACGTTCAGACAGAATCACCACACCATCAAAAACTCTCAGACCTATCTTGGGAAAGTAACAACCCAATCTGGGCAGAACTCTGTCAGGTTTTGGCAGGATCCAGCTGCCCGTTGGTACCTGAGCTAGTGCAGAGCCGTGGCTACAGCCGCTGGTTAATGTATAGCTTTTCACTCTGGGTACAGTTGTGTATGCTCTGTAAATGCAGTATTTCTGACTGTGTTCTTTATCGTGCCATTGTAGCATAGCTATGGCATTCTCTGCCCCTGAAAGTAACAGCGAGACAGACGTGGTTAGGACTGAGGGCACCCACGGCGTATCCGAGGAGTGTGGAACTGCAGAAGTTCCAAAAAGTAGGATAGAACCCACCCCTGAGATGTGTGAAGTAGATAATAGACTGTTACTGAATGCATCAGACTTGGAAGAAACTACCTCGGTGTACTCAAACCAGAAAGTTGTGAAAGTCTTGGCTGCCCTTACGGAAGAAGAACAGCAGGATGTTGCATCAAGCTCTGATGAGCTAGACAGTGAAGTATTTTGTGAGGCAAACAACACGAAGCCGTTGAGAAACAGGGAAATTTCTGAGGATGGAGTGGAAAGCAGAAACCATCAAACCTCTGAGTCATCTTTACCTGAGTGTGGGCATTGGCTGAACCTCAGTTCTTCTGTAGACTCACAAAGTACTTCCACCCAGGACACCATCACATCTGATGAAACTGATAATGAAAATAAAACCTGGGAAGAGAGACCTGAAATTTGCTTTTGCCAACAAAGCAACGAGGCTCCTGCTGCGCTTCGCAAGTCGGAATCGGATTCCTGTAGTAATAAATTCATCATAAAAAATGATGCGTGGTGGAAACCAGTATCAGATCTGGAATGGTTGAAGATCTTCAAATCCACAAAAGGAAGTGGAAGTGCAGGGCACGGAGGAGATCGCAGCTGTCTCGAGACTGTGCGAGAGATGAAATGTGCCAGCTCAAAAAGGTTGTGTGCTTGTTACACTGAAGCAACAGATGTGTACAAACTGGAGTTCCGTAGGAACTTGAGTGTCCAAGCTCTCAATCATTTCTATTATCTCCAGTGATGTTTACAGTACTGCTGTTTTAAAATTAATCTGCCAACTCGAACAGTAGTAAATTTAAAATCAGTTAAAATAGCTCTAAAGTATGATTCTGTTTTTACGAGTTTATTTTTTCACATCTCTTATCCCCAAGAGTTGTGTGGGTAGGAGAAGCTGCAGGACCACATAACCTGCCAAAAAAACTAATCAAGAAAAAGGAAGATTTCAAAAAATCCTAGGAATTTTTGAAATCCCAGGTGTGGCTTACGAGTCTAGCGGGTAAAATATGTTCTGAGAGACAAGAAACAAACCTCAGTTTTGTGCGAAGCTTTAGCGACTGTGTGATTTCTGTTGAGAATTCACACAGTGGCTGGGCAAGAATGTAGGACACGGCTCTTCTGCACAGGCTGCTTCCCTCACTCAGGGCAAGAAGTGAGATGGCAAGAGTTAAAGGACAGCAATCTGTCCCCCTCCACTGTGTCTTTGTTCGTGGGACTTTATCCCTGTGTTTTGTTGGGGGAGGAAAAAAGCCATGTGGTTGGGGATGAGCAGAATGAGGTTTCTAATGCTGAGAAGTGTTGGAAAAATACTTGGGTGTTTCTGTGGTATTGGAAGGTATCTGAGGTGTAAATGCTGCTTTGCACATGTAGAAGGGGTTTATATTGGCCCAAGGAAGGCCATTGGGAACTGTAACTTTCTGTGGACTTCTTGTGTTGGTTCCTTTATTTTGTTAAAAAAAAATGACTGATTTACTCTATTTCTAGAAGGATTTCTGAAGTTTTACAGAGATTTCATAGCTGCCTTTAGACAGAGAAGAGGAGGAATTGCTTTGCAGCTGGTAGTTTGACAAGTGCAGACAGTGAGCAACTGTTTAAAGCTGCTAAAAATTTTAACCAGCAAGTCTGCCCAGCATCCAAACAAATTAATGTTACGGAATGGAAGTATCAATCTGTTGTAGGGCTGCTTTCCTTCTGTGTTGCTTTTAAAACAAAACTATTAGAGAATTTGTTAGTGCAGTGAGACCGACCTGTTGGGAAAGAAGGTGAATGGGCAGCTGCTGGAAAAGAATGCTGTCCTGGCACATTCCCACCCAGCTTAGCTGAGCTTCACGCTGTGTGTAGACTCTCTAGTTTCCACTGTCCACAAATCATTAAAAATACTCCTTTCCCCTCATGTCTACCCTGACCTTTCTTATCTACTCCCCCAGCAGCACCAATGCCACGCTACTAGCCCTCCAAATCCTTTCTGAGGCTGAATCATGGAGACTGCTTTCACTTTGTGTCTTGTCCTCAAGGGGATTTTAGGGGAGAAGGACCAAATTCAACTCAGGCTGTGAAGACAGAGCAGATAGCCCTCAGCAGGGAAGGGCTGTTCTACCCATATGGGGTTTGCTGCTGAGCATCAAGTGTTCTCAGTGCCCACATTTGGTCCTAGGAACCCTGTTAGTTGAAGAAGGATTGACTCAGTGCAAATCCCAGACTGCCAGTGCAAATCCCAGAGGCTCTCCAGCCTCTGCTGATCCCAATTTACCACCGAATAAACTTCATCCCCTAAATGGGAGGAAGGCAACAGTGCTGCAGTCTTCGGTGGGGGGGCTCCTGGTAAGATGTTCATGGCAGAGACAAAACACAACAGTCCTGGGACTTGAATCTGGATCCTCCAGTTTTCCATTGCTGGCTTCATAGTGCTGATGATGTATTTTGGGTGCTGGCACCTCCCTGTCAGCCCAGCAAATATTTTTGACATGAGTTCTTAAATTCTGGAGGAGCCAACAAGAAGGTTATTAAGGCAGTCAAATACCTTGTCCAACTGCAGGAGTGGTTGGGAAATATCGTAGCACAGGAATCATTTCTGTGTGTCTAATTTAGTGACTTCATTTATGTTGGACCAGCAGTTGCTGCCTTTGGATTTTTATCTCAATTCTGCTTTTAAAGATTCAGCATCAGCAGTTACTTATTCAGTCTGCTCCTGCTGGGCTAAGCCACCCATTCTCTGCCTCAAAACCAAACCTGTTTCCCCTCCTTCCTAATCTGTGTTTTCTTCAAAGCTGACCGTGCTCATTGCATCTCCTCACATCCCCTGTTCTCAGCTGCTACAGCTTCTTCCCTCGCATCTCTCCAGAGCCTTTCCTTGTCCAAAGCTCACAAACAGGAGCTTTTTTCCCCTAAAAGAAAGCCTATTGTATCCCGAGAGTGGTGGAAGGAGACGCAGCAGATACTTCTGAGCTGGCATCTCTCACCAGGGCATTTTCTTAGATTGAATGTCATTTAAAAATAAACCTTTTTTTGTAACAGCCTTGCCAGGTATGGATTGTGTTGTTCCCCCCAAATAAGTACCTAAAGAATATGCAATGAAATGTAAATTTCAAGATAGGATTTTTCTTTGAAAGCAGATGTAGTTTTTAATTCTGGCACCGTGCTTGTGTTTTGTTCAGAAGAGTGAGGGATACAGAAATGTTTTATTTGGGGGAGATGGTTGCTATTTTATTCTTAAAAACTGTATGAAGTGGAAATGAGCAGCTGCAAATGAAATTCACTGCGTAGCTTCAAACTGCTTGGAGAAATCAGGGCACATCTTTGTTGGAGCTGCAGACAGCACACAGCAGGGTGTGAAAACACAGCTCGGGGGACACAGGACTTAGTGAGGGTGCTGCTGGGTTCCTGCTGTGCTAGACTAAATCAAGACAACTCCAAACGTGCTGCAGCTTTTATTGTTTCTGTAGTCTTAATTTGTGGTGAATTGGTTCTGGAGCCAAGTGGGAGATTCGGTGCGTTTTGATAAGAGGGTGATTTAAGGAACTGAAATTGAGAATGGTTTTTCTCTAGGGTAGGCTGTGCTGAAGTTAACTTCTGGTGTGGGAAAGGTGTAAGAGAAAGGTAAATTGTTTGGTGGTCTTTAGCTGTTACTAACAGGACAAGGTTGGGATGGCTGGGAGTTGGTGTTCGGACAGTCACGGTGTGCAGGGTATGATTTGTTGCTTTAGCTGCCCCTTTAAATTGCTTTTTGGATGCTCCTAAATACACTCGGATCTACCCAGTGCTGAATATTTTGGTTTGTTTTAAAACCTCAGGGAAGACATCTGCCAATAGGTCGTATGCTTCAGCTCCACAATGAAATGTTAGTCAGGCAACGGAGGTCTGGGTTTAATCACAGTTTGCCTGAACAGCACTTCACCATTTGCTGCTGCGTTTAAAAATAAATAAAATAAAGCCTCTTTGGGAAATCTCTCTTGTGATCTCTGAAGTGAGATGATGACTTGAAAAGACTGTGAAATTCCCTTGAAAAGCACACCTACAAATAGTAATTTGCTTAATGGTTGATTAAAAAAATAGGGGGGGGGGGAGAAAGAGTACCAGAGTACTGGGAGGAACGAGATATTGCCCTCTGTGTGCTTTGCAAGGTTAAACAGATACTGGAGCACATGGTAATGCTGCTGTTCTTGAACCCAGCTGAATGTCAAGCTGAACAGACCTAGTGAAGCTGTTCAACATGGGAGCAGTGCTGAGGAACAGAGTAATCTCACATGCTTGATGGTTTTCTTGGCTCAGGGCCCATCATTATTTATGCTGTCCCTTGAGTTTCCTTTGAAAGTTTAAAAAGGATGGTGATGCTGTTTCTGGCAATGTCTTAATTTTTTTTTTTTAACAGTGAAGAAAATGTGGAACTGAATTCTCTTCATTTGGATTCTCCCTGTTTGACATCCACCCAGAAAGGAGACAAGTCTCAAAGGTGTGAGAAATTCTCTGTTGAAGACTTCCCTCAGGAGATCAATAACCTTTCAGTGACTAAGCCAACAAATAGATCCTGCAATGCTACCTTGGACCAAGTCAGTATTTTATTGCAGAATATACTTCATTAATCTTAAGGGGAATTTTGCTTGATGGTAGGAAAACAAACATCAGCCAGCATGGAAGAGCTAGGGACTCGAATGATGAGACAGCAGGCTTAAAGCAAAGGTGGTAGAATACTTTTTCAAAAGAATTCCTTGCTGTCTCAGTGTCTTGGACAGCACCAGAGTGAGCTTACATAAAAAATAAAAAAAACCCCACTTTATTTTTTAAATGAAAGGGTTTAGGGTAATGAATTCTGGCTCACTGGTAATTCCAGTGAAGCACAATATCTGAATGCACTAGAACGTGGTTATTAGAAGCTACTGGACACCGGTTCTTTCTTGTTCTGCTTGGTTTTCCCTCTTTTTCATGACTTTATTCTCCCCTTTATCACTGTTGTGCGTGCCTGTGAGGATCTGTGCAAAGCTGGCAGTAGACCTGTGTGTTTATTTGAAACAGCAGCATTTAGACAGTCGTACTATTTTAAACTGGGACATTTCAAAATGAAAGTGCTGCTTCTCGATACGTTATAATCCTTTGACACATTCCAAAAAGATCACTCCCTAACTTCAGCTCGCTTTCTGTCTCCTCCAGGACACCAGTTCCCCCATAAGCAAGCTGCAGCACGCACTGGCTCGACAGATGGTTGCTGATCTGGAGCTTAGCACTCTCCTCCAAGCGACCCCTTGCTGCAGTCCCAGCAGCAGCAGCAGCCTTATTACGGTAGATGTTGCTCTCCCATGACTAGATTTAGGTGGGCAGGACCAGGGATGGTGACCAGCCTTTCCCTTCTGCTCGACTCGCGCCGCGACGTTACAAACAGTCTCCTCCTCACGAGAAAACGCCCTCCTGCCTTAGCATGAAGGACTTAGGAGTTTTTTATAGGATTCTTTGTGGCTCCTCAAGGTCATGACAGGATTTGACTTCTGCATGTGTCTAACCAGATGGAAGGAAGGAGTCATTTTGGAGCAAGCTGTAGGAGGTCTAGGAAGAAAGCGAACGCAAGTCTGACTGAGATTCAGAACTGGTTTGTTACACGGGGTATAGTGGGGAAAGCAGTTTTGTGTACAGATTTAAACCAGGTTCTCACCTTAACTTAGTTTAGAGTTTTTGTGGGCTAATAGTTTTGGTTCCTTCATTGCAGAGTCAGAGAATGTACTCAATGGTCAGAGAAAGCAACCTGTATATAGCTGTCATGGGAATTTAAGGGCATGAACGCTGACAGGGAGTTTCTGCCTTGAGTGCGTGGGCAGCAGGAGTAATTGGCAAAGGGGTCACTTGTTTGTTTTCATAAATATCCTTAAGAATTTCCACCTTGTTTGAGAGGGAGATTGTACCACTTGTCACTAGAAGTGAGTAAACTTGTGCTGATACGTATCACAAAGGCACAGTTTAGGCTGTGGGGTTTAAAGCAGACTCCTAATGAGAAGGCTGCGTGCTGAAACCTCAGCTTTCTCCCGAAGGGTATTGCCTCTCTCTCAAAATATTGCACTCCTTTTATCCTCAGATAAACTTGACCAGAACAACGTTACTGTAAGTAACAGACAAAGCAATTTTGATAACATTCAATAACCATAAAACCTTAGCTGTGCTAGGGCTGATTTGACAGAGTATAAAGGTTGTGTGCCAGTGTTTGCATAAACTGAAAGGATATTTTGTTCAGAAGTTCATCTGCAGAGTTTCTTTCAGCGTGGAAGACAGCAGCAGTGTAGTCTTCTGCAAAGGCTGTCTTATAGGAGGGATTCCTGAAAAGCTCTCTACAAAACAGTGGCTGTTTGTGGCTCTTGCCCAGCCCCATCAGCTGTCTGGCTCCTGCTCCCTGGTTGGCACATCACGGCTCGGCTAACCCGGCTGGCCTTTTGGAGCGAGCGTGACTCTGCTGTAGGCTCTGAGGCTGCATTTTGGAGCTTGGAAATTGGCTTCCTGTTCAGAACGGTTGGTTTAGTGGATAGCAAATGAAGCAGGCTCATATTTACCATCGGGAGTAGCTTCTGAACCACAGCTGTAGAACTTTGATCTACTTTCAGAGCGGTTCTGGGCAAAAACTTGTCCAACGTGTTTTAGTTAATCTATGCAGGCCAACTAATCTGTGCTTAAAACCAGGTTTACCTGCAACTGTTTTAAGCTGTGCTTTAAAAAGTAATTTATATCAATTAGAACCCTTAGAATTTAACCAGTAGGAATTTAATCAGTAAGAATTTGTAGATGTTGGATTCTGGGCCCTGCTTGGGGGAAGGAAAAGAGGGATTTAAAAAGCGTGTCCTTGTTGCTCGCCAGTTTGAACCTGACAGCTCTGTAATTTTTATTCTCTGAGTTCTTTGATTTTTGCATTGCAATATAGACAACAGAACTTGCAGAAGCTCTTCACAGAACCCAGCTATCTGCTGCAGAAGAAAGAGATCCATTCCATTGTCTGTGATGTTCTGTGACTATGAAGGTATTTTCAACTTGATTTTTTTTTACTGTGGTTTGCTTTTGTTTTTGTTTCCCTCTTTATAAATGAATCTGCAATATTAATATATCGTAGACTTCTGAGATGAGCCTGGCACAGGATTTTAAGTGCATGGCTCTGAATGCTTTTCCAATAAAACTCTTGTGGCTCCTTTAACAGCAAACAGAAATCAAGGCAGCAAATCATTCCTTTAGTCAAGTAATTAAACTTTTCTCAAGGACATTCCTCATCCTCTGGGCAGTCAGCTCCATTCCCCACTACCTGCACACTGCTTATTGTCTTTAAAATCCTTCTGTGTGTTACAGATAACAGGATCAAGGATATGGACATTGTTGAGTAAGAGACTGGGAAGTGTTTTGCAGTGCCACGGCCAAGGGCTGTTTTAGCACATTGTTTCTGGGCTCAGAGCTCCAAAAGTAGAATGTATTGAATAGAGCTGTTTTGGAATAGAAAATGCAGCCTTGTCCATAGCAGATTGTTTTTTTCTTTTTGAATCAGGAAGTCTCTCACTCTCTGATTATTTGTTCTCCTAACGTGAATTGGATGCTTGCAGTCGGCACCGTGTTGTTTGGTTCTGAAGACAAAAAGAATAACCAGATACGGTTAAAATACCCCCATGAAAGTGACCGAGATCTAGCAACAATGTTGGGGAAACTGACAAAAGAAACCTTCCAGTACTGACACAACCCAAGCACAGGTCTGCAAAGGGACGTTATTACACAGCAAGCTGGAGTTGCAAAGCTGTGTGGCTCTGGATTTCTCACAGTGTTCAACGTCGATCCAGCGGGAGCTGGCACTCGGGTCTCTCTCAGTATATCCAGACTGCACTCCCTGAATTGTTTCTCCCTTGTGGAGCCAAATCCTCTGTGCCCCTGGGGAGCGGTGGTGCTTCCTCACATTCTGCTGTTTCTGCCTTAAGTCTGGAGACACTTTAAGTCTTTTGGAGTAAGTTGGGTCTGCTAATCACACTCTAATGGGAAGAGGATGCCGAGTAGCTGGAACTCTGTACCTTCCTCTGCTGGAATGTTCTGATGTAGAGAGCTCCTCTTCTCCTAAAAACAGGAAGAAGAAGCTGAAGGTTTCACAGATCGAAGCCAGCACTGTGACTTGCATCCTGAAACTACTGATGTTGAAAAGTTCCAGGAGCAAATCCCCCAAACTGCTGAGCACCGCGCTGATGCAGCAAAGCAGGGAGCGCACGCTCAGCCTACGGGAATCATCTCATTTGCCTCAAGTCAGAAAGGACCGAGGGTGCAAACGCACCCACAATTCACCGTAGAGCCGTGGCAAGAATTAGTGACCTCGCAAGTCACTGGCTGCTGCATAGTTCTGGTTTGCTTCATTTACTAAAAGGCACTGGATCACCGTGGTCAGTGAAATCCAAAGCAGCTTTTGCAGAGTTGATAGCAGGCCCAGAAATAACTCCAGTTTGTGCTCTTTCACTCACAGAAGCGAACAAATTGATGTGGTTGGGCCTTTGCAATTGCTTTGAAATCACTCGCGGGCAGGTGCACAGATGAACACGAGGTTAAGTTCCTAATTAGCTGACAAGGATTTAGCCTTTTTCATCAGTTTTTCCTTTAGAGAGAGATGGGAGGGGGAGAGTTGATGAGCGAAGGAGGAAAGCAATGAAGAAAAGGATACTTTCAGTTTTAGACACCAGAGCATGTGCCACTGCTGGTAAACTGACTCCGGGGCTGGCCGAGGGCACAAAGATCACTCCTTTTGGCAAAACAAACTGGAAGCATTTTATTTCCTAACGCTGCAGTGGTGACCCTGAGACTGTTGTAATTCTGTGCAGTGCGTTGTTTACCTTGCTCTGGTGGTTTCATTCTGTTTGCAGTGTGAAAATTTATATAGTAAACTGTCACAGATGTGATTGCTTCATATATTTTTAGAGGAATTTTTCCTGTCTTTTAATACAAATCTTTCATTTTCCGCAGTGGATGAAGAAGTTTCTAGTATGGAATCATCTTGGAGAACTGAAGATCATCAACCCATCAGCTACAGTGGAAAGTTACCTATGTTTTTTTTCTATGGTTCTCCAAGTGAGAGACTCGTAAGTGGCAAAAAAAAAAATGTGACTAGGCGAGAATGGATTTTTTTATCTTGGAATAAAACACAGAATGATGCCAAGATTCACAAAACTATTTTTATAGCTGAGAGCTCAGGTTAAATACTAGCTTGTTTTCCTAAGAGTCTGAAGTGTGTAATTGTTACGACAGAGGAACTATTTTTCTTACCATTTTTTTTATGGTGGCTCAGAAATATTTATAGAGTATGACACAGCCAAGCTTTTTGTGTGTGTGTGTGTTACTGTTTTGTTTTTTTCTGGACTTCTTGCTGTGTAGAGAGAGATGAATAATGTTTATAGGAAGTTCCCAGTTAGTTTTGCAAGCAGGAACTGCCTCCTACGTTGTTGAAATGGGAGAGCTGGCTTCTAACAGGATCGGGTGAGTATATGGGCTCTGGTAGCACCCTACAGCAGCAGCCCAGCATCATGTGACTGGCATTTTAGCATTTAAACTGGTTTTATCTTTGCCTACTGGTCAAGGTGTTCCGTTACCACGATTGGAACTTATTTTTTTAACTAAAAGATCAAATAAGTTAATAAAGTTGACACCTTTGTGGTATCTTTCTAGCATATTTAACACACCATCCAACAATTTGTGACTCTTCTCTGGGATGTGTGACACCAACTGCCAGAGCCATGCATGGGGTTTGTCCGTGCCAAGCCCCCACTGCTGAGCAGTTTTCCTACGTGGGGGCAGCTCTGAGGGGTGGGAGTCTCTGGCTCTATCCCCTGCCAGGAATTGACTGCAGGGAAGTACAGCGTTCACACCCTGGTGTCCCCCATTAACTCTTGCCTAGAATCTTTTAATTGTTAATTCCTTAAATGTCAGCCTGCTTTCCTTCCTCTGCTAATGGCCTCAAAAGTAGTCAGCCCATTCTGATCCTAGCTCCTGTCCTCCAGCCTCTTCTCCTCCTCACCCTCAAGCATTACCCACAGAGGGTATCTTGGCTTCTCAGGTTGTTCTTCAAGATTCCACAAGCCTTTAAAGCGTGTTTGATTCCTCTGCCTACAGAGGAACTTTCCAGGCTCCATCCTCAAGATCTGCCACTCTGGCTATGACAAAAATTCACCCCCAAAAGCCACCAACAGCAGCAGGACCGTGCTGTCCAGCAGCTGTGCCACAGGTCAAGGCCTGGAGAATGTGGCGCAGCTTCGTAGCGTGAGCTGTGCTTTCCAGTTTAAAAGTGTTTAGCGATAGCTGGCAAAGGCACCACAGCCCCTCGTGCGTTGAAAACACTCTGCTGCTGGGTTTAAAATCAACACGGAGCCCAAGCGACACAAGAAAGGGACCTGCAGAGCCCTAGGAGGCTGCCCTGGATTTGTGGAATGGGAGGAGGGGGAACATTGGGATTCATTTATTCAGGCACCGAGTGACTTACCAAACAACTCTGCTATCTGCCACCCTCTGGGGCTCATGGGGAAACTGAAGCTGCCTCAAACTCGGCTGCCTTCTTTCTGGAAGCGTTACCAGTCCTCCGGGGAGTGCCGTTGCCATTGTGTGCTCCTACGGAATTATTATCCAAGAAAACAAAGGTGCTCTTCAGCTCGGGCTGCTCTCTGCAGGGGTGGGTCTAAAGGGAAGACACAATTGTAGAGTGGTTGGGGTTGGAAAGGACCTTTAAAGCTTGTCTAGTCCAGGCTCCCTGCAGGGACCAGGGACATCTGCAACTCCAGCAGGTTGCTCAGAGTCCCAGCCAACCTGACCTGAAGTGTTTCCAGGGATGGGGCAGAGACCACCTCTCTGGGCAGCCTGGGCCAGGCTCTCCCCACCCTCAGTCCCCTCAATCTAAATCTCGCTGGTTTAGTTTAAACCATCACCCCTGCTCCTGTCCTGACAGGCCCTGCTAAAAGTCTGTCCCCATCTTTCTGACAGGCCCCTTGAAGCACTGCAAGTCTCCAAGAGGGTCTCCC
>JANHFX010017089.1:0-51611 GCA_027560015.1 Chloroceryle amazona
CTGAGAGGGGATTTGATAAATGTTTATAAATCTATGAGGGCTGAGTGTCAAGAGGAAAGGGACAGCCTCTTCTCACTGGTGCCTGTGTTGGGACAAGGGGGAATGGATATAAGCTGGAGCACAAGAAGTTCCACCTTAACATGAGGAGGAACTTCTTTACTGTAAAGGTCGCAAAGCACTGGAATGGGCTCCCTAGAGAGGTTGTGGAGTCTCCTACTCTGGACATTTTCAAAACCCACCTGGATGTGTTCCTGTGTGACCTGTGCTAGATTGTATGATACTGCTCTGGCAGGGGGGCTGGACTCGAAGATCTTCAAGGTCCCTTCCAACCCCTGGCACCCTATGATACCTGTGATGTTTTAATTATATATTAAATTCTGAACCCCTAAATCGATATACAGCATAGTTGTCTGGCCATATCATGGATTTATCAATGGTTCTACACCAGTACTACTGCATAAAAGCTGTGTATGATACACAGACTTTTTATTAATACAGCAACAATTTCCACTAATTTCACATTCTTTTTTTACTCCTTCACTTGTGTGAGATTTGGGATTATTTTTTTTTTTTAATTGGAGACAGAGTTTGAATCTAGTGCACTTTATGCAGTAATTGAGTTTTAGATAGAATAAAACCTTGATGAAGCAAGAGCATAAAATTAATAGTTTAGCTTACCCTCAGTGTAAGAGTTCATGCCTAATATTTTCCTGTATTAGCCTGATCTGGTCACTAGATGTTGCTGAGTATCTGTGTTAGTAGTTGTTCTGGCTCATTTAACTACAAGGCTTTTTAAGTGTAAGAAGAGAACATTACTATCAGCAACAATTTAAAGAGTTATTTCACTTTTATAAATGCTATAAGTAAAAAAGCCCCAACTGTCCTCATTTCATGATAAAGCTGTGTCCTTCCTTAGTAATGGACTCTATACAGCAATGCAGATTTCACCATTGCTCAAAATTCAATTTCTTTTTTAACAATTCAGTTGTTTTGGAAAATGCTATTTTCCCTCTAGAAGCAAGAATTTAAGCAAACAGCCCTTGTTGCTTAGGTTCTATTGTGGCCCATGAGGAACAATGGGCACGACCTTACCCTGGCTCAGCAATATAATCAGGGGACCTCTTGCTTTTCCCCTAGGCTGTTGGAGAGTCAGTTATCCCCCTGAGACCTTTCTCCTCAGTGGCTTCCCAAGTAAAATATATTTAATATTCCCAGTATGTGACTGCTTCTGAGTACTGCTGGATAAAAGCAGTTGTAATTGAATATATTGAAACTAGATATACTGATCAGTCTCTTTAATTACTGACCTCTACTGTTTTAAACCAGAGATTTTGCAAGAATACCACAACTGTTTGGTTATCAGGAGGATTTGGGCTAATTGGTTATGATCACAAAAGGAAGATGGGATAGCTATCATCTTTCATCTGACTAATCTTTAGGAAAGGCAAAAGGATGGTCAGTGTTCTCTACCTTAGAGTCACCAGATAGCTACTCCCTGAACAAATGTGTTCCTTAAATCTTAGTCAAAACTTGAGATCTTAGTCAAAGTTTGAACAAAGCTTAATCTCTCAATTTGTAACTCTTGTAGCATTGGAGAACTCATATATGACTTTATTTTTATTTTTTTTTAACTGTTGAGACATGTCCTTTTCTTGAAATATTTCCCATATCAACAGCTTGTATACAAATGACATCTTGAAATCAGTAGAGTACTTCAGTGAATAATGAATCAACAGAGCTGTGCAAAAATAAATTTTATTTCACACAAAATGTTGAATTCTTAATTTTAAACTTAGTTTAAATTGGAGATAAGTTATTACATTTTCAGGAAAAATTACAGAATAATATGAAAAAAATTAGGAAGTGTGAAGCAGAGCATTTATGTAAGGATTTTTTTGATAAAATATAGAAACAAGGAATTACCATTTAAAATTCCCACATGCTCTCCTTAAATGTACTTGAATGTTTTGTGTCAAAAGCAGTGATATTTGTCATAATGTGTGTATTCACTGTGGGTGGAAATCCTCCAGCCAAACTTTGTCTCAAGGTTCAGGGCTTAATCTAAGCCAGCAGTTCATCCTCCTCAGCTCCAGCAAATGTGATTCATCCCATCCTAGGAGAGGTGCCTAAGATCGGGAGGATGAATTCACCTGGACACATGCCTGTCTCAGCTGACTATGAAGGAGGCCCAAAGGGCTGGCTCACTAAATGTCTTACTTCTGGAAGGCTGAAATTAGTTGAAGTGAGATTGAGTCTTGCTAAAAAAAAATGCCAAAGCATGGCAGTTAGTACTTTTTTTTTCGTTTTTACATGTTCTTGTGCTGAAAATATTGAAACAAAATGTTTGTTCTTTTTCAGTGAGTATATTTCCTGAACCCAGATTATCTGAGTGGCCATTTGCTCTCAGGGGTCAGGGAAATGAGAGAAGGATAAACAAGGCAAAGTGTGATAGGCAGCAGGGAACTTGGAAAAAATGGAAAAGAGAAGGACTCAGAGGAAAACTTGAGAAGAAGCAGAAAATACGCAGTATAAATCTGAAAACTTTGAGTGAAACACACTTCTTCAATGAAATTGCATCTGTCTGATGAAAACAGGTTCTTATTTTTCTTAAATCAGCTATTGTCGGAAAGAGCTTGTTGAACTGGGCTAGACAAATCTTTTAATTTATCACTGCTCCTTGCCTTAGAAATAAAATTCTCTCTTCTTTCCTGCACTAGAAAAATAGTTTATTTGAATCTTTCTGAAAGGCAAGAAAAATCTGAGACCACATTCTTCTAAATTTATTTATTTACTTTAAGTCTATGTTGTAGTGCTAAGTTGCAAGTGCTAAACACCAGGAGACTATGAATAAAGTGTGTACTATAGGACTGGTAATTCCAGTTTTTGAACATGAGTATGATTTCCTTCACAAGATTTAATAATGTGCACTCACACTTCTCTCCTTTTCTAAGGAGTCTGTAAGTAAACATGTTTTGCATCCTCCTGGGAATCTCAGGCTCTCTCTTGTAACTGACTCTGAGATCATATACAGCAAAAGATACCCTAAAAATTAAGTACTTTGCTCCAGGATTTAATCTGGGCGCAAGTGGTTCTCTTTCATTACTGGGAGAAAAGGAAAGAATATTGACTGGTTTTTGTTTTTAGCTTGTAATTGGTGGACATATGTGGTTTTCTCATCTTTATTTAAGATATCTGCTAAAGGTAACAGAATTTATGAAGGACAAACAACTGAAGACTTCATTTGCCTGTGAAGTTTGTATACTAGCAAGCAAAGTAAGGAAACAATTCCTTTCTTATTTAATTTTTTCCCCAAGCCAATAAGGAGCCTAAAATGAGGGGTATATTATGTGTTTTTTATAGTTCTTATGCGCATGAGTCACAGAGGGCATGTCATGTTTTATAAAGATGATATTGCTCTTTCTCTTTTACAGGTGAAGTGACTGAAGCACAGAGGGACATACGGTGACTTACCAAACACTGCAAAAGTCATTCTGCATCTGTTGTATGTGTAATTGACTCAGTTCAGGGATAGTTGTGGTTTAAAATGAGCAAAACTAGCTAACCTGAGCTCCCCCTCTGAGTTTCAGTGCCCTGAGTGCCTTGGCAAGGAGCAGGTGGGGAAGTAGCATAAGCACAGGATTTAGTTCCTGTTGGGGACATGGATGGCCACCAGCAGCCTGGCTCAGGGTCACACTGGCTGCTGGACCATGGGGTGCTATGGTGAACTTGGAGTGGGAACACTGGGGACCCCACCTGATCCTTCCTACTGCAACACCAGCAGGTTTCTGGTTTCTCCTCTGCCCAGGCTCTCCAAACGCTTGGTCACTCCTCTGGTACTCCTGCTCTATCTCTTCCCAGCTCTTTCCAAGATGGATGGGAGGGTGGGAGATTCAAGGGGAAATGTCAACATTTTCCACTTTGCTCTCTAATGCTTTGCTGCCCAGACACTGTCCTCTGAATTTCCAGACCTCAGGTTACTCTGCCTCTGAGCATGGGGAAGAAGAGCTCAAAGGTGATGGTGGGAGGCCTGTGAAATCACTGGAGCATGATTGTAGAGGCTCACCTTTTCCTACAGTACAGATGACAGGTTGTCTGCTCTTCCCTTCAAGCATATGCTTCTCAAAATTGCTGACCATAACATTTTTTCCTTGTCTTCCTGACTCTAATGCACCCACCTTTTCAAAGCTGCTTTTCGGCAAAAAATACATGGCAAGTGTGCTATTTATACCATTTTTTTAATCTTTTTTTTTTAATTCAAAGAAGGAGAAGGAAAGAAAACTTCCATTTCTAACAAAATTTTGCATGTATGGAGAGTAGTCTACAGATTCAAATGTGTTAAGTATCCACACAGTTAACAGCATGTCACTTCATGAGAGAATTTTCATAATTAATGAACTGGTTCAATTTGCTCTGCTGCTTGACTTTGATTAATACATTTTTGAGTGTTCCCACTGGGACTCTGTCCAGTTTGTTTAGTAAGCTCTTATGTCTATATCCAGTTCACGTGTATGGATCAAAGTGTTGGCACCAAATACTGGCAATATTAGGCTATGGTACAGCCATTCTGACTCCACTTAAAAATAAGATAGCAATATATCTTAAATCAAGTTCTTTGTGACTCATTTAAAAAAAAAAAAAAAAAAAAAGGAAAGAAATTTCACACTGCATTGTGTGGAAATACTATGATTTAAATGTTCATCTCACGCAAGCTTTGCCAATTAAAAAAGTATTTATCAATCCAGACAGTAATTGTGCAGACCCAATATGGCAATTGGTTCAATATTATGCACTGAGCTGCAAAACTTCCATAATTAACTAACCTAATGGCCATTACCCTTCTTTGCCCAGCAGCTGTGATGGTGTTGCATGCTTACCTCACAATTAATGCTTCCCACCCTCGAATACTCCATACAGCACAAGGATGTGCACTAGGTTTTAAAAAGGGGTCAAACCCTGGGCTGATTCAAGGCATGAGGAGGATGGGCTTCCCAGTGTGCATTGCTGGGGGTAGAGGCTATGGTAGGGGTGCAGGGGCTGCTTTCAGGGGTGTCCCAGAGTGGGTAGTGGAAGGGGGTGTTGCCCATGAGTGCTCTGCAGCTGTCCCCTGGCCACTGCTGGGCACCCTACAGACAGCTAGGGATAAGGGGCTCTCATTTCATGAGACCATGTATGCCTGAACAGGATGGTTCATGGAGGAGAAGGAACTCATGGCTTTGGGGCATTAACTCACTCCTTGCTTAGTCAGGTTATAAATAACCTGTTTTCATCAGGAGCAATATTTAGCATCAGTATGATTCCAACAGGGTGCAAAGGGGGCACAAACTGCAGATATGAAAGTTTCCTTTTTAGCAAATGCTCCAGTGTTCACTACAAAGAAATCACTTCCTTTTCATCTTAGAGGAGACTGCTAAATATAATTTGCTTCCCAAATGTCATGGGGCATATTCTGTGCTTGATATAGATGTATAAAGGTCGCTGTGCCCGATTAACATTAATGAGTGTGTTAAAGTTTTGCCATGTAATGCAGATGGCCACTGCCAATCTGTGTGTTAACTCGGAGCTATCCTAGCCTTACTTTGAAGGCCAACACATAGTGCTGAAGTACTTCTCTGGCTCTGTTTCCCAGGGTAAATGTCATCTCCAGAGAGCTGGAGGCATGAAGAGGATCAATGACAGTGTCAGAAAGCCCCAAGAGAAATCCTTTGTAGTAAGAAAATATGAGAAGGCTCAAAACAAGTTTTCAGTGAATCCTGTGTATATATATCCACATCGAATCAGGCCTCCCAGCTCTCTGCCCTTGGCTCATGGCCCTGCATTTCCAAATGACAGCAGTTGGAGAAGCATATCTTAGGCCTATAGTGTTTAAATTAATTAAAGAAATTCCCCTGAGCTCAATCTCCGCTTTCCCTGGGGGTGACGGAGACCAGGCAGTTAATCACCAGCAGTAACAAACTGTTGTGCCTGCTGCCCTGTTTTTGTTCAGATGTTATAAGGCTGAATGATATTGGATAATGAACAATGGGAGACAAGCTGATGGAAACACAGAGAACACTGGCAGATTTAAGTGCACATTGTTTAGTTACTAGTAGGAGAACAGCCTCAGAAAAAAAATGTATTCTTTTTAACTTTTCCCATGGGGTTCTTGCTCCCATAATACTCCAGTAGGTTTTATAGCTGTTTATTCCTGCTCTGCAAGGACACCAAAGCAGTGTTTGTATCTAGCGGCTCCATCAGCAGCTTTTGTCTTACAATTTATGTCTTGTCATTTAAGTACATTTAAGGCATTTATGCAGTCTTCAGCCCAGCAGAAAGAACGCATGCAACATGCTGCACATAGCAAAGAACTCTGCAAATGGCTTGCAAGGATGAATCATTGTTCATTCAGTCATCTTAGTCATGTGGTTATTTTCATTATGCATGTTACAGGTAACTTGCCATCAAGGTAGGAGTTGGTTAATGGCTGTTTTCCTCTACCATATACTGAAAAAACTGTAAAACCAAACCACTCATTAAACTGAGCATGCTGTCTCACATGCTACCCACATAGATTTGTCTACCAATAGCTAACACATCTGAGGGTGTCCCTCCTTTTAAAACTCTTGCCTGTAAGCACTGTCCCTTCTGAAAGAACTGGAGCAACTCTGATAATATAAGAGTGAGATATACTCTGCTCTGCACTAGTGAGACCACATCTGGAATACTGTATCCAGTTTTGGCCTCCCCAAATCAACAGACAGGAATCTACTGGAGTGAGTCCAAGGGAGAGCTACAAGGATGATTAAGGGACTGTAACATCTCTCTTTTGAAGAAAGGCTGAAAGAACTGGGGCTGTTTATTCTTGAGAAGGCTTAGAGGTGATCTTGTTAATGTCTATAAATATCTGAGGGTTGGGTGTCAAGTGGAAGTGGCCAGTCTCTTTCCTATGGTGCCCTGTGATAGGACGAGAGGTAATGGTCACAAGCTGAAACACAGGAAGTTCCACCTTAACGTGAAGAAAAGCTTCTCTACTGTGAGAGTAATGGAACACTGGAACAGGCTGCACAGATTGGTTGTGGAGTCTCCTTCTCTGGAGACTTTCAAGACCTGCCTGGGTATGTGCCTGTGTGGCCTGCCCAAGGTGCTCCTGTGCAGGCAGGGGATTGGAGTCAGTGATCTCTAGAGGTCCCTTCCGGCCCCTAACATTCTATGATATAGCTCTGTATTTTCAAAACAGTCTACATTATAAAGCTCATTTAGCCTTTGCTGATTTTTTTAATCTTCTTTTGTTTGAAGTATACATGAGTACTGAAACAGAACACAGAAAAAGTGCTTTCTCTTTTTTCAGCTTATTTGATATATGTGTTTGGCAGGTGTTTTTCAGGGGTCCTTTCTACCCTTTGCACTAACCATTGAACAGCCTTTTGGTTTCTCTTCTTCTATGCATAACTTTCAGTATTAGTGATACAGGATGTTTAATGAATGAGAAAAACAAAGCTGAGAAAATTATAGTGTTGACAGAATCAGGTATGAGAGGCAGAAGAAATTAAAAGCATGATTTCTTTTGAGCTAACTGACCAGATTTCAAATGGCTGTTTTGCCTTTAGCAAATCTGCACAATAGTTCACAGGCTGCTAAAGATTGGCTCCCAAACCAGCCGCAGAGCCAGAGCTAATTTGAGCTGCCATTTCTTGGCTGTTACTTTTATTCTCCAACTACTGCAGCATAACATCTTACAACATTGTTTGGTCTGGTCTCAGTGCAAACCATAATTCTGGGAGGATGCTACGTTTTTGTTTTCTGTTTATAAGTATACCCTCTCCCCAGAAGATTTTTGTTCAGCATTTTGGCCAATGACAACCCAGTTTGGCAGTGGAGAAGTTTCAGGAGGAGGGGAGCAGTTAACACCTTGTCCTTATGATTTAGGTCATTAGAAAAAAAGTTAACTAAACCCAAAGATTGCTATGCTGCTTTTGAGTATGTAGGAACTACTGCTCACCTGATGACCTTTTGGATACATGTGTGAGCCCTGGGGCGTGTAACAGCGACTGCAAGGAGCCGCATTCAGGGTCTACACTACATGTCTTTTGTGAGGTCTATGTTAAATGCAAGAAATTAGATAGTTCCATATTCCAGGTCTTGTCTCACCATAAATCAGATATGGTTGCTTTACTTTGATTCTTTTCTGGCATTTAGAACAATTCTACACTTTTTGCATCCTTTCACTCCAGTCACAGGAAAGGCCCAGATCTGCTCATAGCATGGTCAGTGGCCAGTCCCATTCCAAATGTGGATCAGTGCTGGATCTGTCTGGGCATATGTATTGATTTAATAGTGCTGCTGAGTCAGGTTTTGTTCCGTAATTTTTATACCAGGATAAATTCACATTTACATTTTGTCCTCCTGAGAACTGAAATGTTGAGAGAAGCTTCTAGGCGTGAAAACAGTTTGCAAACTTTCTGCCTTCTAAAAAGGATCTGATCTTATTTTTAGTGTTATTGTCACCTTTACATAGACTCTTCCTCCATCAAAAAACATGGGAGGTCAGAAGAGATAAGGTTTTAAAAGGGGAAATACCAAAATATTTAAGAGAAGAGGAAAATTGACATCAACTGGAAAAGCTGGTGAGGACCTGGAAAGAAAATTACCAAGGCTGCTGTCTCCTCTGATACTAGAAGTAGAGAGGGAGGAAGGGATCACAAATTAAACTAGCAGATGAAGGATTTACAGTCAACAGACACATCCCAGAGCAGTGTGGGGTGAAGCTGTAGGTCTCGTTGTTGCAAAGCAGTGGTGACAGTAGGAATTTGCTATATTCAAAGAGATAAATGCGATGCACAGGCACCACCTCCATCCCAGCCCTCAGATGAGATCCTTCTTACCCACAGGAAGAAACATTTGATGGATGAGTCAAAAAGAGGTTTTTCCTTGTCTAAGGCAGGAACAGCTAAAGTTTTTCTTAGTGCTTCTCTGCATTTGGGGTCCAGTTGTGAAGCATTCTAACTAATGTAGATGATTGATCCTTTTTTTTTTGCAATTAATTCAAGTATTCATGTAGTGTCATTGCTTATATCATAATATGATATTACTGTAATGCTCCAGCAACTTTGTTACACACCCCAAAGGATTTGGCAGTGTGAAAACAGAGGAAAAAGGACAGTCCTTGCCCCTCCAGAAACAAGGTTTCCAGATCAGTCTAATAAGGGTCTTCAGGGAGTGTGTTTACATTGGAAAATGCTGTCCTAACTTTTCTGGTTGCAGAAGCATCTGTGAAATAAGTAGTGCTTGATCAAAACAGGATCTGTCACTGTCATCTAATGAAACACTGTAACTGCCATTCTCTGTTCCCAATAATAAAGGAGAAGAACTGGTGCTATTTCCCTGATTCTTACAGAAAACAAAGGTCAGTGACACACAGAAAATGGCATTTCATTAACTAGACATCTGTATTATAAACATTATTCCCAGACAAGCAGGAAAGTCCCAAAAATCTGAGTCACTGGTGTTTGAATAGATGTTTTGTAAGGCCAAGTGCAGACCTTTATAAATAAAGCACTGATGAAATAAACAGTCACTTTGTATCAAAAAGGGAAGGTTTTCTGTATACACATGCAGTTTTCATAAAACAGTGCCATGAGTTAGAAGCAATTTAAAAAAAATAAAAGAAACAAATGTGTAATCTTGTCAGGAGATTTATTCTGTCTAACCAGCAATTTAGATGGTTGCTACTCTGTGTGCTTTTTAAGACAACATACATTTGCCTCACCTTGTGCCTAATTAATAACTTAATATTTATTCCTCTTGACTTTAGTTATGATCATGACCTTTAAATGATAATTGGGAGCTACTGTGATGATTCAACATGTGTCCACTGTACGAGAAGAAAGGTAGATGAATCTCGGGTCTTTAAAAACTAATGCCAGTTTTTGTTGCTAGGAAAGTAACACTGCCTTGGGCCTACTGACTGAAGGCAAGTTATTTCTTATGCAAGTTTTCCCCGAAGACACTTTTTATTGAACACTAGGATCATATTACGTAAAAGCTCAAGACGTGCAAGCAGGGGATTCTCAGATGTGTTTCCTGCCCCACCGGGATAAGCAGGGTGCAGGACCGGGAAGACAGATCTAGCTGCTGTTGCAACCTGCTCAGCTGCTGGCCTAGTGAGGTACTTCAGGTTGGGCTCTTTCAGCAGCTCTGCTCAGCTTCCTACTCCTTCATTTCTCTTGCTTTTGTAATGGATGCAAGAATAACCTCTGCCCAAGTATTTGCACAGCATCTGGTGCCTTATTGATGAAGGTGTCCCTGAAAGAGGCTTACTCCAAAGAATAAAAAGCAAAAAAGGATTGGAAAAGTTCCTCTTGCGTCTTTTTTTTTTGTGTCTTCATTTTCCCTTGTGCCTATACCCTGATGAAACTGGCCTGATTCTCCATTGCCTTGCACAGTACTCTCCTGGGGTTATGGATAATGAGCACCAAGAGAGCTTTGATGTCAACAGGATTTTGCTGTTGTCAGATGTGCTGTGGCAGTAGCAGGGATTTCTACCTTCCTCTGCAAGACATCGTGGCAATAATTTCCCGATACTTTCTTGGGAGTAGGAGAATACCTCTCACACTGAAAACACTAGGATCTCAAACCCATGAATCCAATCCTGCTCTCATTCAAGACTAGAAAAGAATCTGAGGGATGAGCAGCAGTGTTTGGAATGGAAGCTCTATGCAACTGCAAAACAGCTAACAGCAGCAGATAAAAATGTGTGAAGAGGCAAGAGAACATTTGGTTATAAAAGCTGGATTTAATGTTGGAGGGCTTAAAGTGAACTGCATTTCACCATTATTTTATATTTCTTTCTTTTTATTTATATACCCCAGGAGAGTAGATGACAGAGGTACTGCAAGAACAATTAATTTCTCTGGTAGACCAAATAGGAAGAGTAATTCCTGCAGGGAAACCAAGAGTAGTATGTGCATGGTAGTATATAATTCCTGTGCTGGGACTTTAACTGTCAGGGGTTTGATTATGCACCTTTCAGGGCAGCATCAGGAGATTTTGGGAAAGCATCCTTAGAAAAAGCAAGATGTTCTGTTTTCTCTATCACAGGAGACTATCTCTTCTTTCCTGTTCATTGGTTTCTTTAATTAATTTTTAATGACAGCAGATGTTTTGCTTTTCTATATAAAGCTAAAACATGTAAAAAGTTCTTAGAGTCCTGCAGAGATAAAACCAGACACTTGTCTGTCAATCTACCTATCTTTCTTTCTTACATGTTTATAGTATTTAGGAACAAAACAAGTAACACCAGGCCCATAAGCGACTGCTAAAAAGACATTTCTCAACACTGCTAATAGGAAAATGTGCTATAGGATGTGGTAACAACCCACCTAATAACAAAACAAGAATAGCTTATTTGCATGGATTTAATTTGCTTGCCTTTTTCTTGATTGGGCAATTTGGGGTTGAGAATTTAGACACAAGTTCAAACAGCTAAGAATAAAAATAAAGCCTCCTATCCAGAGGGCATAAGCAATTAAAGACAACTGTGGGAAATGTCATTTGCAGAAGAACATTTCCTTTCTTTATAAAGTGCTGGAGATGTGAAAGGGCACCCTGTAAAAAGACAAAAGAGTCTTGACAAGAGACTTGGTGTATGTACTTCCTCCTCCAAGTGACCAGCATCTCTGATCTCCCCAAGGCTCCCTTCTCTTTCCCTTGGTACTCTCAAGTGCTGGCCCTCATCATGATGTGGCTTGGCTGTGTCAGCAGGTGCCCAGAAGCAAAGGGGCTGACGAAGATAGTTTTCAGGTACATTTGCAGCTTCCTAGCTTGCAGGTACCTGGCAGGAACTTGAGTACTGCAGTGATCTGCATTTCAGGACATTTCCCCCATATCACAATGTGTTTTTGACAAATTGATGCCCTATCCATCTGAGTTTCTTCTGGAAAGCAGGAGGTACTGGTAATGTCACATCCTTCCCCCCCTAAGTGGGGACTTTCCCTTGCTGCTGGGGACACGGCAACCGCCACTGGGCCCTGCGTCAGCTCCTCTTGCAGGGAGCTGCTTCCTTTCCTGAAGGTAGATGTGGACATGGCCTAAGGACACACAAACTACTCCTTGTGCCTCTCCTAAGCCTTTGGGAAGCCTTCACTCCCCTCTGCTTTTACTCCTGAGACCAGTCCCTGTGTATACTGCATGCTATGGAAGAGATTCAGTTTATTCCAAAGTGCTGAGAGATGAAGGAGCTTTGCAAAACACTGTGTGGCCAGAAGAGGAACAAAGCCAAAGATATTCCAAACATCCAAAGAGAGACAGCCTGGGGAGGGAAAAACAGGAATGTGGAAATCTTATCCTGCAGCTCCCTGAAACAGCAAGTGGGTGATGGGGAGAGCTGATGCAGGGGCTTGAGTAATGTATTCTCATTCAAAGGAGACAAAAAGTGGATGTCAGAAAGCTGTGCAGCCCATGAGGCTGATGTCCCTTTGTGGAGAGTGGTGACTGGCATATGAACTTCCTACAGTTTTGCAGTGCTGTGGTTCCAGGATGCAGCTCTGTTCACTAGGGTGGCTGGCAGGTTTCTGTGTTGTTCTGGTAGGACTGTCAAAATAATACCTCCTCCGGTGAGCTCACTAGACATGCATGCTGCCCAGGGTGCCTTGCTGCCCACAGGTGAGTTATTGCACATGTCTTTTCTCAGCTTTAAGTCTGAGAGTTACATTTCATCCCTTGCCTTGCAACATTTGCACACCACATGAGTGGATGAACATGTGATTTTAAGGCATTACCTTTATTTCAGAGTGGCCTCATGCTGTGTTTTAAAGACTTTTGAAGGATGTAAGCAGGTGAGCTTTCATAACATGTCTAGAAAGTAAGAAGCTGAGTTAAATAGCACAGTATGAAAAGACATCAATGGTGGCAACCTTCTGATCACCCACAAGAGCATAGATAGGCTGTGAATTGCTGATGGAGTGAGAAACTTTCTCCATCCTACATGAAATAAACTTCTGCATTCCTTTATGAAAAGACCATAAACACCCCCTATTCAAGCTCAACATGAGCTATTCAGCTTGACTGTTTAACCATGAGCATCCACAACACATGTGCCTGCTACATGCTTAGTTGGCATCAGCCTTAGCCTTGCAGAAAGGGATGGTGTGGTGCCCAAAGCTTCTGTTGCCCCTCGTGTCTGCTCATGTCTTGCCCAGGGATGTTAGCTTGGAACTTTCTAGAATGAGCACAGGGTATGGTGCCATGGTATGTTTCAAGCCATGATATGTTTCTCCATAGACTTCGCAAATTCAGACTAAACCTAAATTTGGTTTTAATCCTTCTACCACTGTGTTTTCTGTTTTCTTGTATCTCTGGGTCCTGCTTGTGAGTTGAAACATATGCCATGCTGGAGGAAGGGGGACTGTCACAACATCTCTGGACTGCCTTAAAGGAAATGTCTCACAGGAGAAAGTGCATCTGTGAGACCTTCAGCACTCCTTTCATTCACATAAAAAAACAAGGTAGCTGCAGTGAATACTTTGAGCTTTTTCCATGTTACTATTTCCTATTTTTACAAAAGAATAGCTGAAAAAGAACACTCTGAACTGAACACTGGCAACATGGAGGTTGTGCTTGTGGTGCTTTCCTGGCAGAGGAAATGAGCTGAGGAACAGCCTGCAGTTTCCTTTCATCAAAATGACTTAGCTCTGTTTGTGTAGGAGTGTTCTTGATTTCCTGATTCATTGCTTCCACCCATGAGGTAGAAACCTTGTACAAGGTTTCAAAGAGGAACACTAGTCAAATTTAATGCTTTGGTCTTTATTTTCAGGGCACTCACTGACCTGGACACAGATTTTTCTAAGTATTCACTTAAACCTTTAAGAGGCAAACAGCTATGAAACTCTGTGAATATTGAGACGTTTGTCAAAAATTGTGATTTATATTTTGGGGGAGGGAGGACTGAAAGTTCAGGACAAACCTCTTCAAGAACTAAGAAGGATCCTGGATTTCACTCTCTAACTCCAGTTATCGCTAATATGCCCTATTATAACTTAAATCTAAGATGTACTGATAATAAGGATAATTTAACCCCAATAAAACATTGAAACAGTTGTACAACTTTTCTGTGAGAGATGATATGAACAAGAACAAGATACAGGTGTTAGATATTAGATATGACACAAAATGTTCTACATATTCTACTACCCTGGTTACAAAGGTTGATATAAAGACAAACATAGAGTAAAACCTAATATGCATACTACAGGATCAAAGCAACTGGACTTTAGGCAAGCAGTTGTAATTAAATGAAAGTTATAAAATAACAAATATGTCTAGAGAAGAGGAGGCTGAGAGAAGACCTTATTGCTCTCTACAACTACCTAAAAGGAGGTTGTAGCAAGGCTGGTTTGGTCTCTTCTCCCAGATTACTAATGATAAGATGAGAGGAAATGGCCTCAAGTTGCATCAGGGGAGGTTTAGATTGCATATTAGGAAGAAATTCCTCACTGAGAGAGTGGTCAGGCACTGGAACAGGCTGCCCAGGGAGGTGGTGGAGTCATCACCACTGGAGGTGTTTAAAAAATGAGTAGATGTAGCACTTGAGGCTATGGGCTAATGGATAGATAGCTGTTAGGATGAAGGTTGGACTTGATGATCCTAGAGGTCCTTTCCAACACTAATGTTTCTATGATTCTATGAATTTTCAAGTCAGTGTTAAGAAGCATGGTAAAAGATTAAGATGATCTGTATCTAATATAAACTTGAGTCTTCAAAAAGTATCCTGATTTGATTAGCTAAACTTATAAAGCCAGTGTAATGAGGAATTGCTTTAGTTCTATTTTCTGGCTTTTTTTTCTTAAGGACAGCTCCTGGACCCATGCTGTCTGTCTACCCATATTGGTTTTGGTTAAACCACAACATTGCCTTAAAACTGGACAAAATTCACCTAAATTCATGGAGGAATTTAACATCTCAAATATTCTGTAAATATCTGTGAAAACTTAAGTTTGGATGGAGTAGAGAGATCTGCATTGTACCCCACTGAGAGAAGGGCCACAGCACAAAATCCACTGTTACATATTTTGCCTGGATTACCAGATACCCACTCAGTCTATGCCCCTGCTATGTTGTTGTCAACCAATAATTACATCCTATGGATAGCAGCTGAAGCTAAGGTCTGCTGGCATGGCAGGAAGTTACAGATAGCAGAAGTAAGTCAAGGAAGAGAGTGAATGCGATGAGTAATTGTGGGGAGCTCTAGGGATGGAGGGCACACATCTATGAGAAACCTTGCTTTATTAGTCACTCTCTTCAAATTATGGCTTGTAAAATTAAATGGTAAGACTGCAACTTTTGCATCCTGATGTTCAAAGTACCCTATAGGAACTGAGTATGGTAAACTTGCTGAAATTCATTGAGTTTGTGAACTTCACAGGATCTTCCATTAATCCAGTCAACAAAAGTGCTGTTGGACTGAATGCTGAAGGCATTGAGATGTTTATTTGGGTAGCATTTTAGTAGATGATTTCTTCTCAAACTTAACGAAGTAAAAAAAAAAAAAAAAAGAACATTAAAACTCTGAGGGATTAAATAGAATTAATTCAGCCCCCATTAAAGCAGATGAAAGACTCCCATTATTTTCCATTATTTTCCTAGCCTGGGCAGGCAAAAAAATGTATAGCATCTCTTCTGCAATTTTTTCCCCACATTACTGATTCTTGCCATTTGTTAGCTTTGCTGATCATTATGAGACACTTTGCATAGGAAAGGAGAGTAATCCTTGCTACTTTCCAATGAATTGTGGTGGATCACAGCCACTTCCACTTGCACGCATGAGAGCAACCCACACAGGAGCGGTGTTTACATTGTCATTCTGGCTGTCCCAGACTACTTTTTTACAGCTTTAGTTGTGAGACTGGAAGGAGGCAATTGCTTCTTATTTTTCTTATTCCTTCAACTGCCTGAAAATGAGCAAGTATAAAGTGAAAGTGGAAAGCAATGGTGCTATTTTGCTAGTACCAATAAAAGCAAGATAATAGAGAATCAGGCCTCACAATCTCCTAATATGAAAAAAATAAAACCCAAAAAAGTCAGCCACAATTTCAGGATGTGCAAATCATGAAGGCTTTACTGTTTTCAGCAGATCTTCATTCTTTCACCTCCTTTCAAGTGATTTTTATAAGCATAAAAGCAGACACAGCAGCATGCCGAAATTTCTGGCCTATCTCTGAATTACTTAGTTTGCCCTAGAGTTGTCTGAAATCAGAGATCTCAAGAGCTTCCAAGTCTGGAATTTGGATACAGGATTTAACATAATACTGTATTATTCCACTTGCATGGTGGTGTGATTGCTGCATGCTCTTCTTTCTTTTACACACCAACAAACTGTAAATCAGCTTTCACAAGAATGGTGAGTTTATCCCTGAATTGGAAGAAATATGTTTCTTCTCAAGCTGTTGCACTCACCTTCAAAAAACTGTACATCTTTGCCTCCATCTGTGCCTCCAATCTGATTTCCATGCCTCCCCTTGCACCTGCCAGACTGCCAGCACTGAGTAGTGTAATAGCACCACTATCTCCTACTCTGCTCCTTCCACCTGACCATCATCTACAAGGTTTTCCATAAAATTCCCATATGTTCCTATCGCTCCTCACATTCTCCATGTTCAAATCCATCCAAGCATTCTACTACTGCTCCTGTTAGTGGTTCTCTGCACATTTTTTTTCTCCCTTATTTTTCTGTTGTTTTGATACTTGGGTGGTAATCTATACTGGGGAAAGGTCTACTGGAAAAACATAGAAAACATACATCTTTTTAAGGGCAGAACACAAAGTGAAATACTGGAGATGAAAAATAATGTAGAATACATTCTAAAAATGAAGTTCAGATTCTCAAATTGAGCTTGCGTTTATGTTTCTCCAGAGAGAGAACTGTCATTAGAAACTTGGCACACTTGCATGTAATTTTAGAGTATGATCCACCGACATCTATCATCTGCTAACATGAATCTTTAATTCTGAGTCTTGTTAACCACTATTCAATGTCAGTTGTTAAGGTAAGGAAAACTCAGGATCCTGTCAAGTGAAAGTTAGTATGATTTGACAGAAAGACTCCTGGTGTCCCCAATGCATGGATTTCCTACTCAGATATGACACAAAAAAAACCCATCTGTTTGTAAAACAGGTCAGCAATTTTCCTTACACAATGCAATGCTGGTATCAACATATCTCATAGACTTCTGAATTTCCTTGAGGTAATGCCAGTAGGAAATCTCTATTAAAAAACTAGAGGCTTCTCAATATTTATCAAAGTTCTATTTGATTCTAGTTGTTAACTTCTAAGGCTAACAACTTTTCAGAATCATTGGACTGAGCTGGATTTATTTTCCTTTCTCTTTTCTTCTTTGAGCATTGGAATTTTTTAGGTTTGAGTGACCAGCACAGACAGAAGTAATCTTTTGCTGCAAGTTACTTTTATATGCCTTAAAATTCTCATTATAATTCATATATCATGCTATGATAGTTTTTATTTTCTTTTAAAATGAATACAAAGATTACAAAACATTTTGAAGTTCTTATGCTGATCTTATTTTTCCTGCAAAATAAAATATTTTGACAGAAGCCTAATATAACAGTACTGGGATTTTTCTCTGTAGTAGAAAAAGATACAGTTTCTAGCATGGCTAACTTCACGTATCCCTATCTCAACATGCATTTGATGTGAATTATAGGTTAGAGGGTATAAGTTTAGAAAATGTTGAGTATTCATACTCTTAATATTAAATAGGTCTGTCAACATGAGCATTTAGAAATTAGAACACCTAAGAATACTTAGTCATTTTACAAAAACTGGCTATATGATAAGTGGGAAAAACAGCCTAGCTATGCATTAGAGTCTGAAAAATGTGTGGTTTTATGTCACCAGATATTGTTGTATGTTGATTGAACCGAGATTTTTTTTCTGAAAAATAATTGTTGCTACTTCAGAGCATTCACAGGTTTATGCAAGCTGTAATACCATGCTGAATGTGATCAGCAAAAGTGTTTTCATATGATATTTCTCGCGGCATAACATGTCTTTCTTAAAACAAATATGTAAAGACAGAGACGTGTTTGTACCGTATCTATCCCAGGGGGCCAATGTTCTAAAAAGAGAGGGAGAGACATATTTCATGGGATGTTATCATGTGACTTCCCACTCCTGTACACATAAAGCTTTTCAGTCATTTGTGCAATACAGGGAAGCCTGAGATACAAAGGCCATAACAAAACAGTGTGTGCAGTATTTAGAGTTACCTTTACATAAAGCTTTGTTTTTTATGAAAAGCTTTGTTTTTTTACAATGGCGGTGTTGCAGGCATGGTGGGAGAGGGAGAAAGAAAGTGGTCTTCCAGTATTTTCTCTGGTTAGTGTTTTTGCTCAAAAATTGTTGCTGTGTATGGGAGAATAAAGGTAGAGAAACATTTGTATCCAGAAAAAAATAGGTGCACACACTAGTGACGTGATCTGTGACATCTTAAGAATTGCTTTCAGTCATGAATAACCTTTAAAAATGAAATCTAGCTATTGATTTAGATCAATGCTTTTCATTGTTTGGAAAGTGTTTGGGTAGATTCCCTCTTGTTCCTGCAAATTCAAGGTTTCCAGACCAGTTTGGGTCAGAACACATTGATCTATCATTTTAGTATTAAATTCAATGTTAGCTAAGATATTGATAAAATGACTACTTGCCTGTCCAGCAAATGGAAAGTTCTACATGGTCAAATTGGTAATAAGACTGTCTAAGCTGGTAGAGAGAAAATATTCACATTAGTAAAAAGGTGGAAAGTTATGGGATATAATGTGAAAATACAGGCAAAAGAGGAGCTTGGGTTGAAATAATCTACCCCAAAAGGGAATATGAATATGGACCTATTTCACAAATGTAAATCAGTTTAAGTGGTTGCCTTGATTTCTTTCTGAAAGGAAGTAAAGGTTAAAAAGCAGAGCAATAGACTGAGGAAGCTGAATTAAGATATTCAGAGCATGGCATGTCTGAAGGGCAGTTTTTGTGCCAGCCATATGCCAGGGCATAACTGGTTTTGTATTTTTAACCATATATGCACAGTACACCTTCACCTTATGCAAAATGTTGTATCTTTACAGAAGACTACTGGCTTAATCTGTGAACAAATTTTCTCTAAATTGTGTGGTTAGCTAAGCTAGTTCAAGACATATTACGCTCAGACTGTGAAGTCAGTGGTCCAACTTTCAGAAATTAACTTGACTCATACTTGAAATTAATTATGTTTTGATAAATGAGCCTCCATTTATTGTTCCATACATCTGAAAGATGTTTTCTGTAAACTTTCAGATGAGAAAACTGGAAAGGTCATGAAAATCAAACATCTATTGCCTGTATCAACATTGGTTTGAATGTGCAAATAATGCTAAAAAATACTTTTCCTTCTTAAAATCTTGACCCAAAATATTTTTATATGTTTGATTTTCTGTCCAAATCATCAGATGTGTTTCCCGTTGGTCTTTAGCTTTGGGTATGGCCTTTGCATGCTCAGCTTTCATTTCCTGGCTTGTCTAAAGGTGTTTGGTGTAATACGCTCCTTATGCCTTCTTGGGTTTTAGTAGTGCTGATGGTCATAAAGTGAAGCCTTCACCAATGTTATTCATCCCACTCCTTTCCCGTGACCCTTCCATATAGGAGTGTTGCAGAGAGAACACTTGTGGATGGTGTTCTCCCACTTCAACAAAAACCATCCAAGGGATGGGGCACGTTTAAATTAGCTAAATGTGGCCAATGAGGATTAAAATACCACTGCAGGCAAGAAGCTGAGTTGCCAAATCTCAGTATTAATATTATTGTAGCATGATTAGAATTTGCTGTCTATAGGGCTCATTCAGGCTCTATGCTACACAAAATGCAAAGAAGCCTGTGACTCTCCGCAACACTGTTTCATAGATGTCATAATCTTGTGAAATTTTTGAAAGAATTCAACTTCCATTCAAACATACAAATAAGGTTCAGGTTTGCAGATCTTCTCTGAGACCAGCTGCATTTAAAAAAAACATTCAGTTGAAGGTTTTCTTCTCCCAGAACAGTTCCTCACACAACACCAGAGTCCTCTTTTATTGCCTAAGTAAAAGCTGAATGTTTTTGTAATCTGGCTCATACTCTATCTACTGAGAGCTGCTTTCCTCCACTCAGATGGCTGCTTCCTTGTCACACGCACCTGCTGAAGTAGGAAATGCTTGGCTCTCAACATCTCGTGTGTGGTACCTTTGTCAAGCCAAGCATTTGTCAGACTTGTAATTCCTGATAACTTCCCTCTTCCAGACTTCCAGATTTCAAATAAATGTTTTAAGACCTGAAATGGAAAGTGAGACTCACCAAAGAAAAGGGGGAGATCTTTTGGTTTCAGTGAATCCGGGATTTTTTCTCAACTTCAAAAGAGGGAAGATGTTAAAAAAGGGGTCATTTGTGAATAGGAAAAATATGAGGGTGAGTATGAAGCTATAACCTCGACCTGTCAGTCCTGTTTTAGTTTTGAAGATGGTGAATGACCTTTCCATTTTAAATTTAATAATATTAATTACTATTAGGAGGTACATTCTTAACCACTCATCATTGGTCTCAAGCTGCAGCTTTTAATTTCTTTACTTTGGCAATGCAAAAGCATCTTAAAATTGGTAAGAATGGCTATGACAGATTGGTTGTGCCTGTGTCAACCTGTCTAAGGCAGAGCATGAGCAGAATCTCCTTCTGACCATCAGGGTACATGTGAGGGCAAGGAGATATATGGTGGGTGTCAGAAATCTAGCCTGAATACTCCACACTGTGTGTGTCCTCTGTTTTCACGGCTCAGGGAGGAAGGTAAAATGTAGCAGCAGTGTAAGGGCCTGCAAGCCAGCTAGCAGCATGAGCCAGCCCTTCATGTTACCCGAGCGGAGCCTGGGGGTAAGTTGGATGTGAGTCAGGGACGTTATTCCATCAGGTGAACAGCTTAACTCGGTCACAAACATCAGGGCATGGAGTCACCAGCCAACTCATTCCCACCCGTGGTACATCAGTGGCAACAACTACAAGGCATCACTTGACAGTTTATTTTCTTACATTTCTCCTTGTGAACGTGGCTCAGGACAGCTTGTCTGGCAAACACTGTTGCTTCTATTTCTTTGTATATCGATTTGATATACTTAGAAAAGGCAACATGGTATGCTAACTAATTTTGATGGTGTATACAATCAGTGGATTAGGATGAGGTAGCTGGACAGCCTCTTTGAAAGTTTTCTTGATGATACAGACTGTTTCACGCTCAGACAATAATGCTGCATTTCCTCAGACTGACACATTTCCATTTAGCTGGAAGCACCTCAGCTACAACACAACATACTGCGTGCATCATAGCTTTTACTCCTTTCACTTAAGCACTTAAGTGGGAAGGGAAGTACCTGACAAATATTTATACAAAATAGAGGACGTATGAATTTATTCCTCTTGCTTTATTCCTTTTCTTTTATTCATCCTTCCATAATTCCTATTTATGCCTTTATTCCTCTCTGCTTGTCTGTACTTCCTTGCTGCTCATAATAACACATTTTGCTCACAATAATACTAATATAAAGTCAAGATAACTCATGGAATACCACCACAGACCACTTTGCTTCCTATTTGGGTTGGTGAGAAGATACAGAACACCTTTTTTCCTTTATTTTTAAGGAAAAGGGGAAAGACAGAGTTTCTAAATATATAAAAAGCTCATTAATATACATCCCCCACACTTTAGAATGCCTACTGCAAACAGGTTGCATTGTGCTGCTGAACTTAAACCCTGATATAATTTCACTATTTTCTACATGGTTGTAACAGGAAAGTAGAAAAATGGCACTCATATTACCAGCCTTATTCAGTGAATTCTCTCCTAGGCTCCTCATCTATGAAAATGTGCAGATGTTCTTGTGAAACACAGGTGGTTCACCTGATTAAAAAAGGAAAAAAAAAGAAAAAAAATCAAATCCTAGTTCCTGAGTTTACAATCCTCTCTTATGTGATCATCAGGAAATATTTTTTAAAAATTCTAGAGATTTCCAAATATCTGACTTCTCAGAGGAGTAAAAATGCAATCAGAATATTTCCTTTCAAACGTGCATCATTTTATGATTAGTCAAGGTTTTTTTGTATCATGAGTTTCCTTTTCAGAAATGTTTTCTATTACAGAATTTTATTATTTTTTCTTATCAATCCAATTAAATTCCTATTTCATCAGGATGGAAAAGTTGGTGCTGCTCATTTGAAAAGAAAAAAAAAAAAAATCTACTGTTATGAGTGACTACTATAGCAAATGTTTAAATATTTCCTGAGTTCACTTTAGCCCTGTTTGTGATAACATAGGTCAGGATTTTACCTGAGATATTAATGACTATCTTTTTTCAGAATGTACTTTGGCTCTCTTTCTTTCAAACATAAAGGCTTTGGTATGATACATACAATGTCACAGATTTCATTAGCCTAAAATATCCCCAGCACATCTGGATGCACAATTTGGATCATGTGGTGATTTAAGGTACTTGTCATTTTTCCTCACCTTATGCATTTTAATAGATGTGCATGTGCTGGTACATTTTGTCAAATACATTTTAAATACAGACCTTTTAAAGAAAAAATACTGCCCCAATCACACAATTTGAAATCATTCCAGTGTTTATAGAATGAGTTTGACCAGACTAAGGTCAAAGACTTCTCTGACTTCTCTGACTGAGGTCAGAGAAGTACTTTCTTATATTTTAATTGATTATGATTACTTTAACATGTAAACACCTTTCTGGATGCTTTTTCCAATCACTCCTGACAATCAGTTTGAATCCCATAGAAATATGAACATTCTGGGACAAACTGAGGACTGGCACCCCCAGCAGACATGTCTTGCTCTTTGCTCTTGCCAGGCGACTGGAAGGATCCCCATGCCACAGCACAGCCTCCTGCATCTGCTGCTCCCTCACCAATCCACATGGCCTGTGTGGGAGGTTTCTGGTCAGTCTTATCTTTAGCATCACTTATCTTCTGCCCTCCCTCAAGACCACTGTGCCTGGGCAAGGACAGCAGCATGGGAATACAAAGTGCCACTTTGTACCATGCAGGAGGGTACTGTTGCTAAGGAGGTCTTTTTTGTGTGGGAAGTGGAGGCTGGTGGATATAGCATCCACACCACTTCTGACTGAGGCATGACTGCTATGTCCTTCCACATAGCAAATGAAGCCATGATACCAGTATGTAATGAATCTGGGTTTGCTACACAGTAGGTGTTTGCACAGGCAGTCAGTATTGGACCTTTCTGTCAAGACATACTGGCAAAAGAGTAGATTTTTTTCCTCCCCCTTTTGGTCTTCTAAAAAAGAGACCAGGCAACCATGGGTCTGTGGCTTATCTAGTACAGTAGATGAAAAATATTAATTGGAAATGAGGATCAAGCAGAAGTACTGAATATTTTTTGCTGTTGACTAGAAGAAAAGCGGCAGTATGGACCCCAAAACAAGTATTCAACATATTGAAGCAACTTTGGGCAGCTCCTCAGTTGCAGTACAAAAGAGCTAGAGGCCATATACTGGGCTTTTGAAGCACACTGCGAGCTACCACAGGGAAAACAGGTTTCTAAAGACATCTACCTCTGGTGGCACTGGAGGGGTTAGAGATGTACAGCTCCAGATAACAAGGCCTGGCCTGCTGGGGTTGGCATGCAAAGCCACGGAGAACCACAGCCAAAACAGCTAACCAGTAGCAGCAGAGGGGATTGGGTGCCTGCACAGACCCTGCAGGCTCCTGCTGCAACACCACTCAGCAGTGTGTGCACCAGCATCTTCATTTCTCCTGACACTGGCATACTGACTTTGGCATTTTGTATTCCTGTTCTAAAGGAAAGGGTCTCCCACTACCTAGCTCGCTGAAAAGGCTTTCACATGGCATGTCTCTCACCATCTCTTCCCATGTGGCTTTGATCCCACCTGGCAGGCATGCTCATGGCTGGGCTGTGACTGCCAAGGAGATCTGAGTGTGTATTTTTGGTTGAAGGGCTGGGAGGCCTGATGTGCAGATGGTGCCATTTTTATTTGAACTGGCTCCAGCTCCTCAAGTCACTGGGTGAGTTTTACTGAAGGCTGGCAAGAGCACCAAGGAGCACTGAACACATTGCAGCCCCACCAAAGCAGGGGTCAGTGCTACCAGGAATGGCAGCTGCTCTGGCACAGAAAAGAAAATTGTAGGTGATGGGGAAGGACTGTCAGGGCTCTCTCGGAAATTCAGGACACTTGAAAGAAGCAAAAAAAAAAAAGATTCAGTAATCCTTTCCACTTGCAAATGTGCTGTTACTGTTGGCAAAACCTGTGGTTTGCAACATTTTGGTTGCTTCTGCTAAGACACATAAGCTGTGTGCACTCCCCTGAAAACACCTTAAAATTAAGGCTGACTTTGGCAATAACAACATGCTTGTAAATAAAGAGGTTTGCTTTTGAGAAATGTTATCCCTAACTGGAAGCATTTGAACAGAGTCCCTGAGGCTACTTTCCTTTCTGCTCTATACAAAATCAAGATTCACAAGCAGGTCAGTATGCTTCTTGCTTTTTGAAATAGAGTGTTTCTCATTAACTAAGTGTAGCTGAAATCACTATCCTGTGATCCAGTGCCACTTTCCACCAGGGATCTTTTATATGATGTGCATATATTGAAAAAGTGCACACTGGGCAACAGGCATCTGTTTCAGATGGCAGAGTAAATTAGGGATACAAGACAATGTAAATAGGCATGTGTATAAGACGTGATTTATCATCTATATTGGTAGGAGGAGACAGCTATAGCTAGAAAAGATGTGGTAGAGATTTGCCTTCTCCTTAGGTGGTTTGATTTGAGAATCGGTGTCTGTCTTTATAATTTAATACATGTTTTGTCTCATCACAGCACTTCTGTGCACACTGAAGCCCTAAGATGTGAACCTCAGTCTATTGGCAAAATGTCATGACTACTACTGGAACACATTCTCATGTCTTACGCAAAGTCATGGGAAAGAAGATGAAAAAAATCACTTTTTAGGCTAGGTTGCCAGCAGACCCAAAGACAAAAGCCAGCTTTAAAGACAGGCCAAAAGCTTGGGAGGGACTATCTGAAACTTTGTGAGATAGACACCACTGGTTTAGAGTCTTTAAAGCAAGTAAACCACAACAAAAGCTTAAAGAGGAAAGGTCAGACCTGTGAAGTGCTATTTGTTTTCACTGAAACTTCATCTCCCACTTATCCTCAGCCTAACCATCAGCGGAATCAATTACCACTTGTCAGACTGAAACTTGACCCCAGAAATGAAAGGACATGACCTCTAGGGGGAAAAGAAACCACGAATGAACCACTTTCTCCTGCAGTGAAGGGTTAACAGGCCTGATCCTCTTCTTTCCCCCTTTAAGAAAAGATCAATATCACTGTTCTCTACATTTACTCTTCCTTTCATCAGGGATGGTCAGTAGGACAGTGAGGTTATTGAGATTAGGTTACATAAATTACTTCATTTAATAATTGAAGACAAAGAGGTTCCATACATTTTAATTTCATTTAGCATAACTATTCAAATTTGTAGGGCTCATAATAGATCAATTTCAGCTGCCATCACCACTTGAGATAATGGTGCTTTCACTTACCAAGCATCTGTTAAGTATAGGTTCAGCTTGTCAAAAAGTGGTCAGGTTTAAGGAAGTATCCCACACCCTCCTATTTCACACAAGCCTAGAACAGCATTCCCATAGGAATGTCTACAACACACTGGGAACATTGCTGTTAGTTTAGCTCACCCGCAGCTGAGAAGTCTGTCATTTCAATGTATAAAACGATGTAAGAGCATTGTTTCTGACATCCGGGACAAGCCTGGACCTCTCCTCAGTTAGAGCATCAGAAGTGAGTCCAGACAGAAGAGGAAGAGTAACTTCTTATCTTTCAATTTCTGAATGCAAGAAAATATAAACCTGGAGCTGAAGGGAAAGTGGGCCCTTTGATCAGTGGGAGTTATGTAGGTTGTGGTCAACAGCACAAGCTAACACCAGCCTCACCGGATTAAGGATACTACTCAGGTAGTATCAGGTGTTCAGGGTCTCTCATTGTGCTCTCTGCTAAATTTCTCTAGGAAAGAGTTATCTACACAGACATTTGTAACCTCTCTACAGTGGGTAAGAAGCAGATACTGTGCTTGTAGTATGTGTTGGGTGCTGAACAAAGCCCACAGAGCACTCTGAAGAAAGTGCACAGCCATGCTCTGTACTTTTTAAGGACTGCTGCCAGCACCCTGTTGATGAATCAAGCATAGAGAACTGCTTGGCATCAGCTATTTCTCAGGCAATTTCTCCTTCTGTCTGTTATAGAAAATGTTGCCAGTTTGCATATTTATTTTTGTGCTTCTATATGTAAACAAAGGGAACTTCAATTTTTCTATACTTTGCTGTTTCTTTAGTTATCTTTTTCCTATAGCAGTCAGCCAGGGAAAGTCCTTTCCTGACTTTTTTTTGCAATGCACTTCCTTGAACAAAGTAATTTTCCTTTTCTGCAGCAAAGAAAGAAGAAATTTCTTAAGGACATTAGTCATGTAAACATCATCAAATCAAAACAAGTAAATAGAAGCAACTTATCTTTTCCCATTCCATGTCTCTTCCCCCATTCACAGGAAAGAAAACAAAACAGACTGTTGGTCTGAAGGAGGCAGGAAATGAAGACAAAGAGGGAGAATTCAGACACCTCTCCCCCCCCCCCCATTTTATTGAGCTTCCCAGAAAAACGTCTTCATTGGTCCAGATTTTGCAGTCTGGTGCTGAACTGGTGATAAGATGACTTAGAAAAGCTTTTGTGAATTGTGCTATGGAGGGTTCCCTATTAAATCAGCAGATTGTGTCAAAAATGAACAAGCAAATGTGACATTTGCCCATGGGGTCTCTACATTCTGGCTGAGGAATATGTGGGTTGTGATCTGACATGGATCAAGTCATGAAGGAGAAAACCCACGAATGGTGTGAAAACAGAGATGTGAGCATCTTACCTTAATATGGCCTTCATCTTTCTAGTCTGAAATTTGTGAGAGAGGTCATGTGTCCTAGCAGCCTTAATCTTGGCTATGATTTCTTGAAGAGAATAGGTTAACGTAGAATTTCATACTGACTCATGGAGTAGTGCTGCATACAGTGTAATTAATCTTGCATGGCAAAAAAAAATGAATCTGACATGGCTTCTAATCAAAATCATGAATCCCAAGTCACTTTGGAGAGATTGAAATGCTTGACATTTGTCAGAAACATGCTGCTAAACATATTAATTTACAAAATATATCTGCAAATGGATCTGTGAGAGGAGAGTCTATGAGATGTAAAAATAAAGTTTTGGGGGGAAATATTTTAGAACTTTTCAACTTTAAAAAAAAGCAACTGTTTTTCAAAGGAAACGTCTGAGAATTCTACAAAAACATGTTTTTCTAAATATCTGAGATTTTTGGCATAAAAAGGTAAAGACACAAGAAAAGTCTCAGATTTAATACCTACTTGGCTGAACAGTCCATTTTGTGATGGATGGATTCTTCAACAGGACTCTTTAGGCCATGATTTGCTGTTCTCCAAGACTCTTCCTGTATCCAGGGTTAGATGTTGGATGTACTCCTCTCTTTTTTTAGGTCACCAGATTCTCAGCTCTACTTCCTTTTCATGATCAACTTGACAATCTAAACCCCTACTGGACTTTTGTCAACCTGTCAAAAGGTCAAGTCCCTTGGCTGGCAGGGTTATGTCTCTATTGCCCAGTGGTTTGGATGGAGAAGGCTGTCGAGAGACCATATCAGGGGTGCTTTCACATCTGCCTTTGGCCCATTAACAGCTCCTGGGCTTCCTGCCAGCTGGATATGGAATGTGGCCTTACCTGGAGCCTGATCTGGAACCTGTCCTCAGGATACCCTTGCCAGGGTACTTCAGATAGAGAAAAAAATATAGGGGAGTGTGGTGGGTTCACCCTGGCTGGAAGCCAGGTGTCCACCAAAACTGCTCTGTCACTCCACTCCTCAGCTGGACAGGGGAGAGAAAATATAATGAAACACTTGTGGGTCAAAATAAAGACAGGGAGAGATCATTCAGCAGTTACTGTCATGGGCAAAACAGATTTGACTTGGGGAAAAAACTTAAAATATTACCAGTTAAATAGCAGAGTAGGATAATGAGAAACAAACCAAAATCTCAAAAACACCTTCTTCCCAACCCTATCCTCTTCCTGGGTTTAACCTTACTCCTGATTTCTCTACCTCCTCCACAGCAGTGGCACAGGGGGATGGCAAATGGGGGTTGTCGTGTGTTCATCACATGTTGTCTCTGTCACTTCTTCTTCAGAGGGAAGAACTTCTCACACTCTTTCCCTGATCCAGTATTGAGATTCTTGTCTCCACAGGAAACAGTCCTACACAAACATCTCCAGTGTGAGTCCTTCCCATGGGCTACAGTTCTTCACAAACTGCTCCAGCATGGGTCCCTTCCACAGGATGCAGTCCTTCAGAAACAGACTGCTACAGTGTGGGTCCCCTACATGGTCACAAGTCCTGTCAGCAAGCCTGCTCCAAAGTGGGTTCCTCTCTCCACAGGTCCTGCCAGGAGCCTATTCCAGCATGGGCTTCCCATGGGATCACAGAATCCTTTGGGCACATTCACCTGTTCTAGTAGGGGGGTCCTCCATGGGATGCAGGTGAATATCTCCTCCACTATTAAACTCCATGGGCTGCAGGGGGACAGCCTGCCTCACCATGATCTTCACTATGGGCTGCAGGGGAATCTCTCCTTCAGTACTTGGAGCACCTCCTCCTCCTCCTTCTTCACAGTCCTTGGTGTCTGTAGAGCTGTTTTCCTCACATATTCTCACTCCTCTCTTCTGACTGCTGTTGCGCAGTAGGGTTTTTTTCCCCTTCTTAAATATGTTATTACAGAGGTGCTACCACTGTCACTGACTGGATTGGCTTTGGCCAGTGGCAGGTCTGTCCTGGAGTCAGTTGCCATTGACTCTATCAGACATAGGGGAAGCTTTTAAAAGCTTCTTACAGAAACTACACCTGTAGACCCCCATTGCTACCACAACCTCGCTGTGAAAACCCAGTACAGGGAGTTACTGCCACTGACATAGATGTTCCTTTTCCATGGACATTGTTACCACTTCTCAGCAGGACCAAGAGGTTGACTGTCGCTATGCATTTTCTCACAGCTCTTACTTTTTTTTCAGCAGTACGTCTTCCCTAGATTGTCTCTTGCACGCTCCAGATACCAGACTTGATCATCTGTCCAAAGCTGGACTTAATGATCCTTATGGGTCCCTTCTAACTCAAGATATTCTATGATTCTGTTGGAGTGACTCTCACATAGGTAGCCTAGTGTGTTTTCTTTTCATGTTTGAGCCTATTGTATCTTGCTCTTCAATGAACAAGCAAGTCTGGAATCATGTTCATCTCACATAGGGATTTGAAATTTACTCTAAAAAAGTCCTTTGCTATTCTTTCCAGGGGAAAGAATAAATATTTCCAGGGAAATATTTATTCTCAAGCAGATGGAGGCATGGGTACTGCAGTTCAGGAAGGCTCTTAGGCATATGCTTTTCTTTGTCCCTGTTGCAAAAATAGATCAGTTTCCTGAGTAGGACACAAGGAATGGTGGAGCAGTTCACAGATCTTCCTGTTGCCTACAAAAGAGAATGTGCTTCTGCCTTCCTCTGCAGATGCTCACATGCCTACACTGAAGTTAGATCCAACATTTGGATAGGGAACAGCAGATGTGAAAGAATCAATGTGATTTTTGTTACGTAATCCTTTTTTCTGTGCTTTGTTGCCATTCAAATTTTGTAAGAGATAAGTCAGCTTATCAGATACTGTCTTTTCCATGTCCTGATTGGATGTACTCGGGAAAGACCGATCGCTGGCACCAAGGCCAGGTCAGGTGGATGGGCTGTATTCATGCTGCTGAGGCTTGACCATCCTTTAACAGCAGCTTTGGCTTTAAGAGAGCTTGCTAGTGTGGTTCAAAAGAGAGGCAGAGAATGAGGTAATATTCAGGTAGTGTGGTCTAGCATAGCCCTGGCACTCCAGCTCCCTCCCAGTTTCTCTCACTCTATGGTGTAGACATGTAAGCCCCTTGCAAAGGAGTACCTCTGGACAATGTTGCATGGCTAGAATTAGGTTTTAGCTTTGTTCAAAACAGCGCTCCTGCACCAAAGATGAGGGAGTAACAGTAATATGCATTGCATTAATGGCTGTGTATCAGAGTCAGTATTTTTCAGCTAATTCTTGGTGATATGAACAGTATGCATGTCTACAAAGTGGTTTTCTTCTTGTTTGATGAGGTGTTCTAGATGAGAAAAGATTACCACCATTATACAGCATGCAAAAAATTGACCATGAGATGTAAACCCTTCCAAAGTTGAATTTTTTAATCCTGACCAGAAACAGAAATGATTTTAATTTCCCTGGAAATTAATATATTACAAATGGAGTGACGAGGCTTTACATCTGCAGAAGTACAAACTTTCCAGGGGTGTGTAATGAGTCATGAATTTGAGAGCAATCTCCTCCTGCACTTGTGAGGATTAACTTTGTGAAAACAATCTTGACTACCTGTGGATTCAGGCCAGCTGGGAAGGTGAAAGGTATCCCCACTTCATGGTCCTATTCATGGGCTGTATATTGGATTTGGACAGGAAATTCAACTAGATAAGCTGAATGAAGCAAAATCCCTCCATTCCTTAAAGTCTACTGCTGAATTCAAGTGGTGTTTGTAGAGAGACAGATGACCAGTGATGATGTTTTTTGCTATGTTTTCTTATTATCATGATTTTAAATTAGTAATCCCCTGTCATCTACCATTACAAATTAAATTTCCACACTGATTATTGTAATCAATTCACTTGTATTTCTTTCTTCTTCAAACCATGTGGTTCTTTGGTATAAAATATGAGACGATATGATGGAGATGATATAGTGGCCTTTTGATCCCTATTATGATTCAGACAACAGGTTTTGTTGTGGCTTCACATATTATGCAGATGACTGTACTATGAAACTGGAAGGGTTGATTCTCAAAATATGAACCTCAATTTTATTTGTAAAGTGCTTTTTTTCCCATTTGATATAGTCACTGTGCTTGTGAGTTTGGAAACATGCTTCTGTAGAAAAGAAGCTTCAGTAGAAAGCTTCTGTAGTGAGTGGGTAGGATTGGGTAGGGTAGGATATAAACCTCTTGCAGTGGCCTTCAATGCAGGACATGCATACATTAGTAACTCCCATAAGGGTCCCTTTGTAGACAGGGAAGAGGAAGGAACCCTGTCAGGTTGCTATTCCACTTGCTCTACCACTCATGCCTAAAATAGATGAATTGTTAAGGTAAGATCAGCTGTGTCTTAAAAAATTAGAATTTCGTTGAGTATAAAGAGGGTCTGAACATGAGCCTCAATGAATCTCACCTCTGCTGTCTGCTACTGTGCAAGCCTAAGTCATTAATGGGGAGCATTTGCATCATTGTCAAAATGTATGCTACACCATAGTAGTAAAGGAATGTGCCTAATAGCCTCTCTGCATGGCATTATTTCTGGAAATGCTGTCTAGGATGTAATGATACCATTGCACTTGCACTTTGGTACTGCTTAATATTTGTGTCCTCTTTTTGCCATATAAATGAATTAATCCTCACAGCCTCCTGCTTTTACCTCCCCTTTAGAGATGGTGAAACTGGAGCAGAGGCAGATCAGAAACCAAAGATGCTGAGCTTCCTCAGATTTCAAGGGAGAGGATGTCCCAGAGTGACTCAATCAGTGTTTTGAATGCTCCAGCATAATTTCTGGCAATCTGTCCGTGGTAATATTTGGGATGATACAAAAGACACCCTTCTCCATTTGGAAGAGAAGAAGGTGATGAAACCACATCCTCAGGCTTAGACTGGAAGCACATGTATTTGTGCATATTATCTCATTTCCTCTGTGCAATTTTTGAGGCTATGCTCGGAGGTCATTACCTAGTCAGCAAGCACTAGTTTCACACTTGAATGCACTGCTGTTCCTGAATTTGTTTGTCCTAAAAGGGACCATGTATTCCTGCCACTGTCTACTCTAGTTCCCTGGAAATATCCAGCACCTTTCAAGAAAAAACATCTGAAGAGCATTTTCAAAGGTAACTGGCTTTTTTGAAGGCTATTTCCATATGTCAGGACCTTGCTGAAAATTGATGAGCTGTGTTTAGTTGTACTAAAATTCTTCATAAAAGAATGTATCAGTGTCTACAAAGATCTTGAGTTTGAATCCTTGAACAGGGTCAATTTTTACTTTGATAACAAAACAGTTCAGAGAAGTCCATTTGATATCTACATACTTAGACAGATGTAATATCAATCATAGTAGGCTTAGTTGTTTGTGTTTTGAATTTTTTGTTTGTTTGTTTCTTTTCTGTAGAGTACACAATATAAATAGACAAGCAATAGAAAGGGAGTGATTAGTTGCATAGGGTTTTTTGGTCAATGTCATATTTGCAAAAAAAATGAATTAAATTCACTAAAACCATGTGTAACTCCATGTCACACGATTTAAAGGGTTTCAGACAAAAAGTCCCTAATTCCATTTTTGATGGTGAAACTGTTTGTAACTTGCATTCTGAAATAGTTTTTCACTTCAAATTTTTTTTCTAGGATTAATTTAAAAGAGGAAAAGTATCAAATGCAATTAAAACCTCCTAAGAGAAAATTAAATTTATTTTTATTATTTCCTTTTTCAGCAAGAAAGAAGTGCTTTTAAAAATTCAGGGAAAGTTTAAGTATGAGATTCTTGTTTCTTTCTTGACTTTACAGGTTGTTTCTGAGTTAAAAGTCAGCTATTTATATAGTTCTTATCACTAGGATTTTATGTATGTGGAAATGAAAGAGAGAAGAAATTACTTGTCCTAATCACATGGGAAGCAATTAGGGCAGGGAGCCTCCAATCCCATGTCCCAGTGTAGTAGTTCAAAGCTACAACCACAAAAAAACCCAAACTGACAAGTTCTTTCTATAGATGGAAGCCATTGCTGACATATGTTGAAACACCCACATGGAGTCTCATGCTTTGAGTGTACAAAAGTGATACTGCTTCTCAACCAGATGGCAGCCTCTTGCCCTAGGTTAGGTATATCAATTTTAATGTAAAATATGTAGTTTATATAGTTTGTCCGGGATCCCCCTGAGCTGGACCCAGTGGTAGTTCTGTCCTTCCACACATGCTCACTATGTCAGCAAGACGCATATCCCAGCACTGATGCAGGTGCTGGCCGAAACTTCAGCTGATCCATGATATCAGGAGGTGGCAGTCACCTCAGATGACTGGGGTCTTCTTTTGAAGTCTGTGATGTGAGCAGCACCCATGCAGGCTCCAAATGTCCCAAGAACATAACATCACTTTGTCAGGAAGTGACATCAGGGCTGAATGACAGGGTATCAATCCTATGCATTATTTAGTACATGATATTGTTGTGGGGAGGGACTGCACACTGAGGAAGATATTTTCTGAAGGAAAATAAAGGAAGGCAGAACAGCTGATTAGTTACTATTATCAGACGCTAATGGGTGTCATGTTGATAAGATGGTAACCAGATAGCATGTAGAAAGGGTTTTAGTGCTAAGTACTCCATTGCCTTTGTGTGATGCCTCATTACTGCACTTGGATCCCCTCCTCTATAAATTTTTTATGACCTCACCATTTTTCATGTAACTCTCACTCCTCACTTTGCTCTCCTTTTTGTCCTGTCTAGGTCCTGAGTGGAAATGTATTCTGTAATTAGTTATAGACTGCAGTTTATTGTCTTGCAGCATACACCCCTCTTGAGAAGATGTGAAACAGAAAAAAAATCCAAAACTCAGCTTCAAATGTTCATTGCATTACACCTACAGTAAAGGAGTTTTATTATGTCTGTTCCATGGTGGTTAATAATTTCCTCCTAAAGCACAGTTATGGGGTAACATGGTTGCAGGGAAGACCACAAAGTTGTCTTCACTGACATGAAGGGTGTGAAGCCCATTCTCACACCTCTGTGCTCCCTCTGATGCTGGGGATGCTTTGCAGGGATCAGAGTGCAACCTGAGGGTAGCTTACAGGAGGAAGGCAGCTGTGGAGGACACAGGCCAGTCTTCTTCTCCTGGCCATGGTGGAAAGGCTCAGAGAACCAAGAGTACAAATCACAGTAGCCTTGGTCTTGCTCTAGTCCAAGACAGAGACTGGATTAGCCTAACAAGCTGGGGGGAGTGGGGAGTTTTTACACCATTTCCTCATTGCCCTGTGCCAGCACCAGCGCTGGGGAAGAGGTAAAATTCCTTACTTGGATGACCCATAGTTAGTGTCTCCTAAAATCAGAGACTGAGGTACATTTTTAAAATAAATTTTCATAGTATGGTGGTTAGAAAAATTTGTGTTAATTAGTCAGAGGAACAACACTCAGTGCCAAGTAGTAAGGGTCAGTAAAGTCTTTTGGTTGAGTTACCTTGAAAATGGACAAACTCTGTATGGTCTTATTTATCTCCAGTAACACAATGGATGAGGACCCAATCTTTGTCATGGGAAGGATGCTGTTTCTGAAAAAATATCTTTAGTCTTTCAGATGATGTTTTATGCTTTTGGTTTTGTTTATAAACCAGGAGTTCTTGGAGAGAGCCTCCTTTGGACCCTCCATCTAACACCAGCTGGTGGAAAACCCTTTGGCTTTTGTCTGGTTTTGGCTGTGTTCCAGCCCCACCACATGGAAATCCTTAGCCCAGGGGTCAGGCTTGGCAAATGCAGTCTCACGTCATTAAGCCCATAGCTGGGTTCAGAGCGGCTTCTCCCTCGCAATTCCTGAGTGAGTAAGACTCATCTGAATTTTCTGAAGAAGTTTTTACACTCTCTGAACTTTCATTGTCTGCCGAGGAATAAGTTTTTCTTGTGGTAGTATAAAAAATTTTCCAAGGAGCCATCATCAGCACCGTTGGCTCCTCTATAGGTAATGCACATCTCAGAATAAAATTCCTCAGGGCTGCGACACAGGCTTTCCTCTTTGAAAGGGTCTTTTATGAAAGGTGAGACATATGGTCTCACATCTGATTTTTTTTCTCTGAAAACATCCAAGTCACACTTGCACGAGTAACAGGACAAATGTCAAGAAACAAATGAAGTATCCAGTACCAGTGAGCTCACTGTCCCAGCTTGCTAGACAAATGTTTTTACACTCAGATGAACAGCACATTCAGCTCCTCAGCTGATCTACACATGACACTTGACATGCTGTTTGATTACGTCATGGTGGTGCTGATCATGACATAGGGAGAGCGAAACTGTAGAGCAAAACCAGGCAGCAGATCCCATCGTCTGTGGCAAGGTATCACACACTTAAGGAATCCGACTGCCAGGAGCAGGAGAGGTTAAAAGGGGTAAAGGGGTAGAATTTAGTGCTAGTCACTGTTTTTGAACAGTCTATAAACATATGCCTGTTTTTTTCTACAACATCTTTCTTCTTTATATAACCCTTCTTTATATATATTAATACTACTAATAATCACCTAATAGCTTGGAGAAAAAGCCTTCTATTTTTGTCCTGTGGAAAATTACTTAGTTTGCTAGTTTGAAATAGTTATCAACATAACTAATAGGTAGGGACTACCCTACCTATCTTTGTTCTAGAAAACTGGGCAAGGATCTGTGCAAACCAAGAGCAGAAAGATAGCACTTGCCTGGAAAACTAAAAATCCTGTGATAGAATTTTGGAATAAACACATTCTTGTGTTCTTCCCCCTTCTATTTTGCAGAAGAGTATCAAAGACTAAATATTAAGTTTCACTTGACCCTTATTTTTTTTCCAAATAAAAATTACAAAAGCATTTTCAGATTTACAAACATTTTAAACTCTTTGATCACTGAAGGACATGGAGACCATGAGACCTCTTGAATAGGTAAATTGTTTGTGAACTTAACATTGCACCTTTCCCTCTCTCCCTACTCTTTTTCATTTGCTAGTCAGCAGTATTAGATAAATCCTCCTCAGTAATTCCCATTAAGCAGAGTTTTGAGTGCAGAAAGTTAATCTCCTTGCCTTTACCAATTTCAATGAACAATTTAGCAGTACTGTTTCAAAGCTGACCAACAATATTCTTAGAGTCACATTGTTGTCAGAGGCCAAATTCAGTTGGATTGTCCAGGAATTTGCAGCTTTCAACTACTTTTTAAATTCTAAGTTGGTCACTGATGTCAGAGCTGGAAGTGAAATTCTAGTAAGTTGAAAACCTACAAAGCATTATGGAAAAATAAAATATTTACTAAAACAGAACATGCAGATGTCTGCACTGCAAAAGCTGCAATGCCAAATACAGAAAGGAGTCAGCCCTCCATAAAATACTGTTGACCTTAAAGATCTGATACTCCAAGATTTTCTAGATCAGTAACAGAGCTGCATAAACCCATAGAAATATGTGTACTCCTGCCAATGTCTTCATCCAGCCTGGGGAAGCTATAGATCTGCATGACCAGCTGAAGTGAGCTTTCTTCTATGCCCAACACAGGATTTTTCACCCTTTGGCATTTTGGTATCTTCAAGAGCAGAACAGGCATTCACATGCCAAGGCCATCATCGTGCCCCAGTGCTCAAATATAAAACAGCTGGGCAGTTTATAAGGGGAACCTTATAAAAGAGGTGAAGAATCCTCCTCCAAAGACATGGAGTGACTCCAAGAAGATTCCTTTTGTAATTCTCCTGCTTCTCACTGCCAAAGAGCATCTTGCTGGCTACTTTAATCTGCAAGATCCATCTTACTTTAACTGTACAGAAAAGGACTGATGTTTTGGGGTTGTGATGTGCCATATTAAAATCCGTATTTCAAACAATAAATGCTTTCCATTTATCCAGGCTAGTCTCTTTTCTATTGAGCCAAACTTTCATGCAGTTAGCTAAACCTCTCAGTAATGTGAAGCACCTTTTTCATCTTGTGCCAACACTGTAATGCCTCAAATAATTTATGTTTAATTTTTAATACAGTTATCTATCATGAGTAATTATGTGGCTGCTCACAATATTCCATTTTCTGTTATGTGGATTTTTTTGAAGATCATGGACTTTATAACAATACCACACTACTACTACTTTTCTGCTGAATTTCCTCTGAGAAAGAAATGTTGAGGCATACTTGAAGATACTCTGTGTCAGACCCTAAGAAGTTCTTTGCTCCTTCTTTAGATTTACTGATACTAGTGTGAGAAACAGTGTAAGCTGCTGTGATTTATACACTTGTATAGCTAGAAAAAGGTCTGAGCAGAGTTCTTCACATTCACAGGGATATTCTGCTGAAGTTTGTGTGCAGTATTCAGGTGTTGGGGACAAAATTTCCCTACTGCCACTGGTGTGGCTGGTGGTGCACATCAGTACAGGAAGAGGTTTTCACTGTCATCTCCAATGGCTAATGAAAATCTAGGTCTACCCTGGCTTTTCCACACTTTACTTCTAAAAAACTTTCTCCTCTGAGCTCATAAAAGAGTAGATGGCAGCACCTAATGGTTGTGCAGCCCTGCTGCTGAGGAGAGGTCCTGCTGCAATGCCACTGAGGCCACTGCAGTTGCCCACTTGTGCCATATGCAGGGGAAACTCCCTAAAAACTTCAGACACTCTTCCGTAACATCCCTTTCTGTTCTGCAGGGAGAACTGGAACGGTATGATGCTTTCCAATATCAAAATGGAAAATATCTTCTCACAGCCCAGAGTTGCTTACACCAGCAACAACCACAAAACATTAGCTTGCCTTGAGAAACAGCCTGGTTTACATGTGCAATAGGAACATCTGGTTTTCTTAATCTATAGTTGGCAATAAACATTGATATGACTACCAGATCTGAGGGACTGGAAGCTAAACTCCTATGGGCCATAAATGTTTTCTGTCCAAATCTACATTTTGGGATGTCTGTGTTATTTCTCTCAGGCTCAGGAGCTCTGAATGAACGCTGCTCTTTTGGGAGGAAAAAGAGGTTCTTTCCTCTTCTTCCTGGCTAGATCACAGCATGCCCTGACATGCTCCTGCTCTGGGAATTTGGACTGGGATGTGTACAGGACTGCTAAAAGATATCTAAACCAAGGATACCATTGGAGTGCTGGATACTTGTCAGGGCCATTTCCACCCTCTGTATTGATGAAAAGGCCTTGGGACAACAGTGCCCCTCTGAAATGGCAGTGAGTCATCAAAGCCTACAATTGCCTTTGTTTGGGAAAAAAAAAAAAGTTAAAATACATTTCTCCTTACAGCAGACATGCTACATTGCTGGTTGTTATGCAAGTATCTGAATGTAATGTATTTCACCATAGACACCAGTCACTCCCATGGAGTAGACATGCGTGAAACAAAATTGCCATTCCATTACAGAGCTTGCACAATCAATAAGGGACAGAAACACCTTCCAAGAAAACATTTTCTGCATGCAGTTGCTTCAGTCCTGATCCTCAGAGAAGACCAAGACAATACCTTCAAAAGACAGAAATGTGGAAACTGAAGCTAATACTCTCAGATGCTACACCTCATGGGTTCAGTACAGCTGTGGGTGCAGTCCCCCTGACATGCCACCTCATGCTCTGATGGTGTGAGGTGAGGAGCTTTTCTCCCAGTCTACAGCATTTAAGTTATACTCAGAGCTCTTGCTCCCTGCTTGAACACATTATACTTCTCTCTGAGTCTTTGTCAGACCTAAAGGAGATATTGTATGTCCACTGGTTTATACGTTTTCTTTTTTTTTTTCTTTTTTTCAAAATTATTTGGCCTAATGACAGCTGTTACCTGCCCTTATGAATGTTGTATCATAGGACAGATGAAACTACCACACTGCTATTAAGGACAAAAGGGCTGTAGGCTTAGCCTTGTCAAAGTCCAAGGTAAAAATTCCCTTGACATGAGCATCATAAAATTTCACTCAGCTAGAAATACAGTTTATTTTGGTAACATGTCAAGATATAGTCATCGTATCAGATGTTTCACCAAATACATAGGTCGCATTGAATAATAGAAGTTGCACAGGTAAACCTAAGGTTGTAATTCAATCAAGGACCTTTGTTGATGTCTTAAGCTGAGAGTCAAACAGCTTAAGTAGTTTATGACCAGCAGTAGAACTCCCTTGATTGAATTACTGCATAGGCATTCAATTGCATAAATGTATTGTTATTTATATGGTGTGCCAAAGACTGATTTTAAAGTTAACTGTGGCAAGCTGTAACTAATGGAGAAAGAGCAGTATGGCATTACAGTGCCCCTTAAGCAAGAAAAATGAATGATGTGCACTGTGTCCTGTGCTTATGTAAAAATAATTATTGCAGTACTGTGGGGAATTAATTCCTTCATGTTCATGAAAGGAAGGACAACTCGAGGTTCTTAGTCAGAAATAGAACCTGGCCTCTATACCAGAGTGTAGGACCTAAACAGTTCCCATTGTTTTTAGGGACCTGTCTAAAGACTGGATCCACACATTTTAAAAACTTGCTTATATTTAAAGGAAAAGAGAGGAAACAGGGCGAAAATAGGCAAACTAGACAAGCATCTTACAAAACCAACAAGAGCACAATACTTCACAAAGCATAAAGGCAGTTTACAGAGGCACCTCTGGCTCTTAGCACCCCTGTGTGTAGGGAAACCACTTATGCCAACAGGTAGGAGCTGTTTGCTGGCTGCAACACAGCGCTGCTCTCTTGCATCCTCCCACGGGCTGCAGTTTTTTTGCTCTCCTCTTTTGCTGGAGAACTGGATAGCTTTACTAGCAGCTTTCTAGGGAAGAAACCAGAAAGCATACACATTCAAATCAACCCCTTTTGGAGATGGTCAATAGCAGTGCAGCCTGGCTGTATCACGGGCTGTCATGGCAAATTGAAGCTGACAGCTAGAAACTGCTCACATAGATTTCCTATTGCTCCTTTTAACCAGCCTGTATTAAGTTGCACCTAAAGGGCTGACAGCCTTAAAATCCATGCCATTATATCACATTAAGGGTTGCAAAAATATGCCTGCTTTCACATATTTCAAAGTCAATTGATATATATAAGCCCAGTGGACATCCTAGAGCCTAGAGACACAGTACAATCAGCACAAGAATGTGCGTGCTCATTCTGCATTCAGACCCACCTGCAGTTCTCAAATATTGCCCCATGTCAACATTCCTCAAAATCCTATACAAAAAGGAAATTCTTTTAACATAGAGAAAGTAACTACAGCTTCCTTCAGGAAGCTGCCTGACAGGGCATGGTTCTTTGAAAGCACTATTTTAGCTTATCTTGGACTCACTGATTACAAGAATAGCCTGTATATGTATGAACACTACCATGGAGGACAAGAGTGGTGCCTGTCTTGATAAGGAATGCAGATGAATACTTGTATGTCAGGCAGAGTAAGGACTCAGTCCTGATTATAATTTGAACACTTAAGGTCTGCAAAATTTTTCCTCTAAGAAATCTCTGTCACCTCAGCAAAAGTACTGAACACAATAGAGACTATTCCATAATCAGTTCAGCACAGAAACGCTCATGCCATCGTGCTGGTGACAAAATGATCTTTTTTCATAAAGCTTAGGATACATTGCCATTCTTGTTCCCAGGTTAATTGTGGCGGTGGGACTGAAGGGTGATGAATTATCGATCTGCTTCCACATTTTTGTATCAAGGACGTTGCTCTTGCTACCCTGACTGTTATAAAGTCAGCAGACTGACACTTTTTAGGTAATAGCAGCAGAGATAATTTCCTTTTAGGTTTCTAACTAGCCTCCCTCCAGATTCAAGTGAATATAAATAACATATATCAAGGACTGGTAAATAAGGTACCACTCACACACATAGACCCTTGGAAACTAATAGAACTTTCTTCCTGAAGAGGAGTTTATCAGAAGCAAGACACATCTTAACTTGACACTTAAGAGAAAAAAAAAGCAGTTAAAGGCATTTAAAACATATTCCTCTTGTCGTCCTTCATCAACATATAAGAAAGAAAATTATTAATGTCATTCATGTCACATTTTAAAAAATCCCTTACACAATCAAACCTCAACGTATGTAAAAAATGCTGTATACAAAAAGAAGTTAGTTTTGACATTGTATATTTTATGGTTTCATCAGTTCCTTTGGTTGCTGGACTTGGGAGCAGTCTGCTCCAAATACTGAGAAGAACATCAGGACTTCCATAGGTCATCCCAGTCTGTAGCAATGGCAGCCTGATGTTGGCACTGCTTGAAAGACAAGCTAATATTGGGAGGGCCACTTCACCAGCCTAAACTCTGGTCTAATAAAGTAGATAGGCCCTCTGCAGAGGAAAATAAACAATTAACAAAGCTGACTGTGTCCTCAGTCGTGCTAGAGGGATTACATCATGACTTATACCACACAAACACACACATTATTTAAAGATGTAGGCTAGATTCATTCTTTCCATCCAGAAATCTATCTTTCAGTCAATTTATATTGGTGCACCTATTTATTTATTTTTAAAATACTGGATTTGGGTAGTAATAAGATGTGATTTTACCAATGGCATGGCTTTCATGAATTTTATTTATTATATCTTAGAGTCTTTTTCTGATTCTGAAATACGTATGTTTGGATGTGGCCTTTAAGGTCATTGTTGACTTTTTTGATACCATGTTATGTAAATTACTAATGTTGATTTTACTGGGGTTAGATAATTTCCCCTGTGTGGTTCAATACCGGTAACAATGAAAAATCAGATTGGTTGATTTTAATATTGCTATAAAAAAAAAGACTCTTACACTAAGCAAGAAAGTCAGACATGGCTTTCTTTCAGATTATTAAAAAGGGAATGTCTCAAAAGTATCCTAGGAGGTCATCTGTGACTCAGAGTACTTCATCAGCAAATGCATTGGTTCTCCCTCACCCATGAGAGCCGTCACTCTATCCCAGATAAAGTCCAGAGATTTAAAAGCATTTCCATTCAGAAGGGCAAAATTCCTTGGCGTCCTCTCTTTACACACCCTACAAGGCACTTGAAATCACAGTGTTTGATTTTATGCACCATTATGTAAGTATATTCAGTATTTATATGAGCAGCAACTGCAACAAAGATTTCATCCTCAGGTTTCCAGGGAGGGAAGAGCCATGTATGTTCCACCTCTGCCACCTTCAATAGGCCTTCCCCAAGTAGACGTTGGGTTGATGCCAAGAAAGTGGTTCATCTTTTATTGAACACCGTCCGCAAAGCGTGGACAAATTTGTGTACAGCTTGTTCTTTCTACATTAGGATTAATGGGGCACAAATAAGTCCATAGTTGTCTCAGTCAGCCATGACAATAAAAAAACCTGTAGGAAGCATGGTTATCAGACACCTATTATGGAAATGTGAGAAACTGCTAAACCAACTAATCTTAGTGAAATAAAACTTTTCTGTACTGCTTTCTGCATTTTTCCAGTCTGAGTGAAGCATCTTTCAACAATTAAATTAAATATGTTCCAATGCAATTTCATGTTAGATATTCTGACAATGTCAGTCAAATGAATTTCAACTTTTTGCTTGAATGCCTAATTTGTTGAAAATATTACAGCCCACAGTATGCATAACTCTGCACTAATTGTGGATTCTTTAATTTCTGCACAAATTAATTCAAAATCCTAAACAAATTTGAAGTACTAAATATATGATGATCAAACAGGTTTTGCAGAAGTAAAACAAAGATACTGAAGTAATGGTGATCAACAAAATTTCCAGGCTCTAAACAAACTTGGAGGAGAATCATTAAATCAATTTAATTTTATTTTTCTTACCAAAGGAAAGAAAAAGAGTAATGAATTCTTATCAAGCTTCCTTAAAGGACAGCTTGGCATTGGCTCTGACTTCTTAAAATTAAAATTATATTGATTTTCCATTTTATTAAATAAATGTTCCTCCATGAGCTTGCTCTAGGAAAAGAAAAATGTTTTTAGTGCAATTTTCTCCTCAGCCATTGCCTGGACTTTGGCTGTGGAATGGACATCTACATCCCAATTAAGAGACAAAGGGATTACCCAGAACAGTCCTTTTTCCAAGTCCCTGGTGGCACCGTGCAAGTTTTGCCCTCTCAGACAAATAAAAAAAATGCAGTTTCTCTCAGGTTACCCTGCAGGAGGCTTCATTTTAAAACTGTCCATGAACATTTACATTGTTTAGGAAAGAAACTGCTGCAGTGCATTAAAAAAGACCATCTTCTCCTCTCATCCCCCTGCCTACACACTCACTGTGTACAGCTCAGAGCACTTCTGTCTCTTTCAGTTTACTAAGCATAAACCACACTAATGAGAGTACTTTGTAAAGTCTGCCTCCTGCTTCTGATTTTACTTTATACATGCACTGCTAAAAAATGGTAGTGGTATGAAATTGGGACTTTAATCTTGTTGAATCCTTCTGAATTAAACCCAGTAACTTTAAAGGGGCAAAGTTATGAATTATATCCATTAGAGCTTGTTGGCTGCTTTTGGATATTTGTAGCTTAGGGGCACTAGAAAGACCTTTTTAAATCTATCAGCTATTAAAAGTATCCCTCTGCCCAAGGAGCAAAGACACATTTTTCAAGTGCAAGGACTAACCCAGGTGGTCCTTCCACTTTATTCTTAGGATGGAGAATAAGTAGCTGCAATAGAGTCTGGTGCGGGAGCCCTTATTTTCCTTGCTGGTCTTGTGGCCAGTTTTCCTGTAAGAGAAGGGAAAAGGTCCAGACAGGTCAGTATTGGATAACATGGTCTCCAAAGGAGGTATCAGTACTTTCTGTGCTGCTATGTGTGATTGAAAATTAGTAATTTGGTAAAATAGATATTGTATTATTTGCATAAAAGATTTTAAGACACAATTTAAGCCCCAGAGAGGTGCCAGAACCTCTTCATTTGAAAAGCCAGCTAAGACTATTAAGCAGCATAACATTCTTACCCTATCACACAATTTACAAAACTCAAGCACTCAAGAATAAGGAAATGAATAATTTAGAAGATCATTAATCTCACACTACTCACATGATAAACACAATTATCAATCTTATCAGCTATGGAGAAGTGAACATTTCATCACAACAGAAGGACCATCACTCTGATTCCAGCTACAAAATATTTCATCAAGAAACACCAAAGTAAAAGGATAGAGTAAAACTGTCCTGAAATACAAGTCAGCTATGAATAAAATAGTGACACAGACTGATAGGGCCACGTGCAAGGCCAATTTCAGTAAGACTCCAGTTTTTCCTCTTTTGTCATGTCTATTCCACTTTTAGGGTTTTGTTTTCTTTGTTGTTGGTTTGTTTTTGTTTGTTTGTTTTGTTTTTTATTGAGTTCCCATATCAGTTGATAAACACAGTTACTGGATAACATTTCTAAAGAAAAGTACTATGATACAAAACTAAGGATAAAGCAACATTACTTGTCAGGTAAAAGCCAAGTCTGTTTTTCTGTTGTGCAACAACTATTTCCTTGAAGCAGACTTGACAGTGGCTGGGTTACTAAACTCACTGAAATCAAAAAAGCCAGGATCTCTCTCAGGTAACCTCAAAATTGGAATAAGCCTGAATTTTGGCCATGGTGAGGTTGAAGTCCAAAAGCCTGGAGGGTGCAGTCAGCATGCCAAGTGTTACTGCCAGAGTGCAGAGGACAGGTTGGGATTTAATAAATTAGAGCTATAATCCATGGGTTATGTTGGGAGCAGGATATCGCTGAAGAGTGTCACTGTAACATCATTCTCTGAAACAAGCTCTTGCCAATCTTCTCAGCTGGCTCACATGGGTAGGTAGATGTCGGGAAATAAGGTGCAGATGGCAAACCTTGAACTGTCTGAGCTTCTTACCTTTACCTACTGGCCAATATAAAACAAATAGTGTCCTCTTCTGTTTATTTTCTTACTTCTAAATGCCTGGCTTTTGCAAATGGCATGAGAGGCGAGTATTTTTTTTTTGCTATTACATAGCAGCTTTAACTAGTTTTTGAATCAAAACTGTATTTTTTCTGTGCTGTTGTGATGTTATTCGTAGATAAGGAAATGTTAGAAAGCGCTGCCTGAAACCATGCTCCCTGTCATAGACTTGAGATGAATTTTTGGTAGAAGCAAAATAATACCACAAGATCTAATTTTAACCACGTTTTAGAAGGGAAATATAATTCTGGTTTTTGAAAGAATAATAATGCCTTTCCAGATTCATTCTTCTTCTGTGAAATTCCATAAGAAAACACCTTCTCTCTGATATTTTTGCAGGAAATACCAGGAAACTGAGCATTCCTTACCTTACATCATTTCCATAAAAACATGTTCTCCTGAATTATTTTATTTAGAAACAGTAAAAAATAGCTTTTCTAATGTTACATTTTTTTCAGCAAAAATCTCAAGAATATCCTTCCCAGGTTTACCAATCATGTGGATGCTCCAAATTACACTTAAATTACTGTGCTTATTGCTTACATAAAGCAGTCACCTAAAGCTTTTATAAACATGCTTCTGGGATTATCTGGATGGCAAGACAAATGTGATGTTCCTGTCTGTATATGTTTTTCAGTGGGGCTCACGGGTTCACAAACAGATTTCAGGAACCCAACTTTTGTTCTTTTCTCCATTGCAAAATGAAGGTTCTTCCTGATGACTTTCTGCCCTAGAACCTCCAGAGAAAGTCATGAATCCCTACTTTGCACTGACCAATTATCATCCCAAATTATGGAAGCTGCCAAGACTATTGCCACTTTTATTCTCTTTCCGGAACTGACATTTTTTTTTCTCCAGCTGTTTTCCTTTCCCACTGACATTTCACATTTTATCATATTTTTCTCTTGTCTTCTCACTTCTTCTCCCTCAGCCTCCTTTACCCTGCCCAGGGAAAGCTGCTAATGCTTTAAGGATTTTGGGTTTTGACAAATGATCTTGTTTCAAGGGCTTTGATAGAAGTCAAAGATCACAATATCTCAGGTCTAAGAACTTAGCATTTTTGTGGTTGTTTTCAGTTTCAAACACAGTCTCCTATGCTCTGAAGAGAGCTTGTGCAAACTACAATGGATCTGCATGGGAGCCAGTAACGACTCATAAAATCCAACCCCTCCGGGATCTGTGGAGGTTTTGTCCCCTGGTTTGTATGGAGCTGCAGAAGGACATAGCTAAGGGTGGGCTCTGAAGAAGGGCTTGATGAACATGGCCTTTGCTGCATACTGATTCGAAGTAAGCAAAACCAGTTGGAGGAAGGTGAGCTTGGAGCAGGGTACCTCTTCCATCTCCAGTTGGCAGGGGACGTTTATTTAAGCAGTCAGGGTCCATCTCACCATCTGTCCTGGTTTAAGTGAGAACAGAACAATTCTGTTCAGTGATTTTACTTTTCAGCTCAGTTCTTCTAACTTCTGAAGTTAGCAGCCTGTTTTCACAGGCGGTGTCTGCTTCCAGCTGTGATAACACCCCAGGTTTAGACTTTGTACCAAGGACTGGTGTGCAGACCAAAGCCATTGCTGGATCTTGTGTACCACATTGGTGGGTGCAGAAAATAAAAGGCCTCATCTGCAGGGAGGATGGGACAGGACAGATGACTCCAAACTGACCAGTGAGGTATTCTATCCAATATATGTCATATTCAATATAAAGGCCAGGGATCATGAGGGTCAAGCCTTACTCAGCTATTGTTTTCTTCTTCTGGCTTCTTTCTCACTTCTTTGGCTGGCATCCAAGGAGGTCTCTGTTCTGCCTTTGATGCTGATCTGTGTGTTCCTGAATCTGGTACCAGCATCCAGCTCTTGAACACAGTTCCTGTCTGCTGCTGGGCCCAGTCTGGGACTTCCCCTGTTCCTGCTCCACAGCATCAGTCATGATGGTGGTGTAATTACTATCCAGGGAGGGGTGGGTTCGATACTGGTTCTGTATATATTTGTATATATTCCATTTTTATTATTATTATTTTCATTTTCATTAAAGCTGTTCTAGTTTCCTTTTCTAATCACTAAGTCTCTCTCCCTTATTCCCTTTCTCTTCCCCTTTGGGTAGGGAGGGGGGTTAACACAGAATGTCTGCTACAGGTCGAGTGGGCTGTCCTGACCCTAAACTATGACACCATCCCAGGAAGGAGAAAGGCCAGCTGGGGAGCACAAGGAGCAGCCCCAGCCCTGGGCATTGGACACCTCCCCGGAGAGGCGACGAGTTGAGGCTGTGCCAGGTGGGTCTGCAGGTGGAAAATAGACAAGCTGCAGCAAGTGAACTCTTGACTGGAGATTTGGGAAGCAGTTTTCACCATGAGGGTGGTTGGATGCTGGCAGGGGTACACAGGAAGGCTGTGAAATACCCCTGCTTGTCAGTATTCAAAGCACAGATGAAACAAGACCCTTAGTAACCTCATCTAAGCTCAAAGCTGTCCATGCTATTGGTAGGTATGTTGAGCCAGATGACTTCCAAAAGGTCCTTTTCAAGGAAATCATTCCATGATTCAAAGTCACACTTCTATGAGCATGAAGGGAGTCAAAGACCTGAAGTAGATACCTGATGGCTTTGATCACTTTCTTGGGACAGTACAGATACAAAGATATTTCAACAGATCTGTTTGAAAATGACTGTTTAACCCCTTTTTCTCCCCAATATTCCTGAGACTCTTTTCTTTCCATTGTTCTCCGAGATTACTCATGGACTGGGAAGAACAAGGGGTGCAGAGGCTTCCTGTGGCATGGCAGGGTCAGCTGCAGGCAACAGGGTTCTTCATCACCATCCAAGTCAAGGAGTTTTAGTCAAGGAGTTTTAGAAGGACCAGAATTCCTCTTTGACTCCCAGAAGAAGGCTTTGCCTTGGAAAACCCACTTGATCCTCTTCTAACAGTGAAAAAAGTATGATGACTTGCAATGTTCATGCTGCAAGGCCATTAGCAATTCTTGTACCTCAGGTGACTTATTAATATCTTATTTGACAAGTCAGATTTAATTGCATGTTGAAAAATTACTTTATACTGTCAGAGCTCATTAGGTTTTATGCACAAAACAAAACCATTATTCGGAGATTTGGAACTGCTTTACTAAAGTGGGCATCTATTGAATATCCCCAATGCAATTCTTCCTTCTAATATGGTAATTCGTTATCTGTATTTAATTATCTGCAAGGTGAAAGGTTGCTGGGCAGTGTTGTTCAGCAATAGCCCAATGGAAATTTTTAAGTACTTTCACTCTGGGCTGACTGTCTTTACAGATCAATCTTACTGCTAATGACAACCAATACTTTCAGATGTGATTACAGACTAGCTCCATCTTTTCATGAGCCGAGACTCTTTGGAATCATATGTATTGATCTTTTTAATAGAAGTCAAGAAAAATGAAATTACCGTGGCTTCTTTTTGCAAAACTATGATAAATGGGAACTTGGAAAGTTACAGAAGACTTTTTTTTTTCTGTTGTGGATTATTTTAATCACTAAAAATGATGGTCTTTTTAATAATGTTTGTCTTTCCATTATGCACATTTGCAGCAAAGCCAAAACTTATTTTTGTATTACTTTATATAACCACATTTAAGCAAAGACATGTCAGAATTGCCTGCTGGTATATTTAGGTAACTATCAAGTAGACTCTAGGCTAAAGGAGAAAGCTTCTTTTAGATACCAAGAGATTGTATTTTCTTGGCATCTATGAGTTTAATTCAATTTTTAGAACAGCGTTTTGGGATGTCTACAATCAAGTATTTGTTTTTTTCATGTATAGAGCTTACCCTTCATTGCATGTAATATCATGACAAGATACTTTACCTCTGTGCATTTTATTTCTTCCCATAAGTTTCATACTGGCTTTCACTTACCATTTTTTCAATGGAAATGTATGTCACATGTCTCTGCCTTTTGCTTCATTCCCTTCATGTTTATAAACCTCCAGTAATTTACAAGGAAATGTGTCTGCTGTACCCTGCCCCTGAGGCCTAGAAGACACTCTTTTAGCTTTATATTATGCTATAAACATACATGCAGTCCACTGAGATTGGCATTTGCTAGTTTGACTTCTCATTCTTGTGCCAATAGAATGGAAGTAAAGATGTATTAGATCCCACGTTAATTGTAGCTATTCCCCTTGGATAAATTTCATTGCAAAGGTAGTGGGTAAGATAAATCTTAGTGACACAAAGGCAGAAGTAAAGGTATGGATAAATCATAGGAGTGGTGGAAGATAAATACTGGTGGCTCTCACTGGTATTAATGGGAGCTGGAAGATACACACATGACCTACAGGTATTTAAAATCAGAAGCACTGGCAAACTCTTCTCAGTTTGAAGGGCAGTGTCATGTTTCCTTATTGTCTGATTGATCCTCAGTTCTCTTCTATGTTGTAAATCCACACTCTTTCCAGACTTATTTCCACAAGGCAATTTCCTTTTTTTCTAATTACACACCCATAATTTTTTAACTTCCCATTCACTTTTCATCATGTCTCTTGTCACAGCAGTCTTCAACATCAAGTCATTTGGGTTAATTGCTGTCCTTGAAACTCTTAGTGTTTTTCAGTCAGGTTACTTTCTGAACAATTTGGTAACCTGTATCTTGCTAGTTTTAGTGGTCCAGATTTAACACCTTTTGTGCGTATTGTCAACTTCAGAAACTTGCGTTTTTTATATAATGGTATACAAATTTTATGTTTAGTTCAAGAAGTTCCTAAACTGCTCATGGTTGGGAGTGTCCAGCAAGGGCACTGTACATCTGCCCATGTTTTGTTTCTCCTTGTTTCATAACCTCCTGCTGCTGGCCACTGCTGGAGACAGGTTACTGAGTTGGATGGATTTGGATAGACACAGTATGAAGGTCCTCTGCTGACATCTCTATCCTACAGATATATATTCTTCCAGCTGTTCTTGCCATGCCTACTTTTCTTTCAATATTCTGTTATTAGGAATTATTATATATTAAAATGTTGAAAAAATTCTCTAAACCTCACTGATTACAATTTTATACTGTTATCTTTTTGTGATGGAGTAGATCTTTTAAAAGTAAGCTTTTATAGTTCATATGGACTGGGCTTTGTCTGTATTGCAGATGGACTAAACCAGGTGATAAAAACATTGTGTGACATGCTGCACTCAGCTGCAGACAATCCAGTACTTAAATGAAAAGTCTGACTAGAAAAAAAAAAAAAAAGGGGCAATTATCTAGTAATTGCTTTAGCTATACTTTAGTATTTTCATTAAAACTAGTGAATTATGTTTCAGCATGTCTTGCAACTGTTCTTGCTCAGTCAAAACCAGACTTTTTTTTTCTGTGCCTTTCTTAGAATTTGTTTTACAGAATTGTGTCTGACTGCTTTTACCTAGGAAAGCTGACCCTTTGTTATTTAATGAAGATGTGAAATTAACCACAATGGGAAGAATGTTGTAGAATTGCATCACAATATATTTATTTCAGTTTATCTGAAAAAGTCAAGTTATTCTTGAACTACAGTTTTAGTAATGAAAAAAGCATTTATTTGGGAAAACATCTTTGACTCGTCCAAAGATGCCTTGTTTTGAACACTAGAAGTTGTTTTGTTGGCATGTTGAAATAAAGAACACTGAAGCTGCCATCTGAAAGGAGATTAATATTGCTGATGTAGTTTTGTGAAACACTGACTTTTTGAAAGATTGCTTTGCCAGTGGATACTAGGTAGTTTATAATATATAGAGAGCATAATCCTGATTTTCAGCTCATTTGTTTAAACACATTTTAATAGCAACTATGGTAAGATAGATATACTAAAATTTGTTCTAACATGTCCAAAGCAGTCTGGATTAAATAACTCAGCTATTCAGTTTAGTCCATCTAACACTTATGTGCATAAGTGAACCTGCTTACATATATTCTTTATTCTACTTATATATTCTTTAAGCTCACAGGTCCAACTAATATTGTGTTACTAGACACTTGAGGACTCTCCTTATTTATGTGAATAATCCAAATAAGATTTTTCTGGCTACCTGTATCACTTGGATGTCAACGGAAGGAGGACTTGCTATCACCTTGAGCTTTTTTAATGTAAACCTTTATGGGATGAGCCTGAAACAAAGGTCAGCTGTGCAAATAGTGTTTTACATGTAGAATACCCTTCAAGATCAGGCAGGATGTAAATTAATTTTTTTTTTTCTTTAGTGTGCCTGAGTTTCTCATCTTGGCAAGAAGGAAAGACTGGTCCAGTGAGGAAGAAGGACAAACTTAAAATGAAATAGGGTGATATTTGCTAGAGACGATTTTCAGCCTATTTCTGTCTCAACTCATCTCATTCCTTTTTTTTTTTTTTTTTGTTCAGTCTACACTCTTACATCATCTAGATTGAATACAAGGAAGGAATATGCTGCTTTTATGACTGTTTAGAAACTTGGCCCTACATCTCCAAGAAGTCTTTTGCACAACTCAGAGGGAAAATTAATCAGTTTTGGCTGTCTAGAGCTTTATTCTCATTCTTTAGCACCATTGCTCTTTGGTATGTGCAACACCCAGGTTGTGTGACAGCTAGTCACTATTCAATTTCTATAAAGACTGCATGCTATTACGGGATCTGACAGATCATTACCAAAGCTTAGAGCGTAGTTCAGAGATACACAGCAGTTAATGCTGAAAAGTCAGCATTTTCTTGCAATTATCATATAGTGGCATCAAAGATCCATGGTTATTTCTCATTTGAATGACAGAGAAAAATAGTTTATTTATCTATCTATCTATCT
>JANHFX010017089.1:54025-68392 GCA_027560015.1 Chloroceryle amazona
GAAAGAGAAAGAGAAAGAGAAAGAGAAAGAGAGAAAGAGAAAGAGAAAGAGAAAGAGAAAGAGAAAGAGAAAGAGAAGAGAAGAGAAAGAGAAGAAAGAGAAAGAGAAAGAAGAGAAAGGAAGGGAAGGGAAGGGAAGGGAAGGGAAGGGAAGGGAAGGGAAGAGGAAAGAAGGAAAGGAAAGGAAGGAAAAAGAAAAGAAAAAGGAAGGTAAGTATCACAGAACTGTAGTAGAGAAAACAGGGGATTGATACGGCATGCACCATAAACCACGGGTATTCAGTTATGCAGATTGAAATAAAGAGAGACAATGAGCAAGAAAGGACAAAACCTTGGAGAGGTATACAACTTCACTGTTGCATACGGGACTGACAAAGAAGGCAACAGAGATAAGAGCAAGTAAAAAGTCAGAATGACCTGGAGACATTTGCATGTCAAATTTAGAGGTCAAGCTGCAAATTATGGAGGTGTTCCTAAAAGATGTCTCCCGTATTTTATAGCATGGAAAGCAATAGGTAAATGTTGGGCTACTACTCTTCCTTCAGCTAGGGCATGCAACAAGACATGCTTGGATATGCTTGTGAATAAACTCTAGTTTTCAGATACGGGTGGCTTCATCTGTTCTGTGCCAAGTCTGTGGATCCTGTCTTCATGTTGGTTCCTCAGAAGGTCCAGCACAAATATTAGGCCAGTGAAGATGAAACTGTCATCACGTTGCATCACATATCACATACCATCTTGCTTTTCTTAGCCAAACCATTATATGCTCTGAGAAATGTCTCATGACTCTCCTGGTTTTGTCTCACAGTAGAGTGAACAGAGATACACTCACTGCCATATTCATGCTAAGACCTTTCATTCTCAGTGTCGACTTTGGGCTGAGTTTCTGTAAAGATGACCTGTGCTGTTTACATGGCACACACAATTCACCAGTACTACAATATAAGAAAACACCCACTCTTCTCACTTGTCCCAGACTGTGGTGAAACATCTAGTTACAACTTTTTTTACTACTCCTCTTCTCTTGTTGATGAGTCATTTTGGCAGTGTTTATTTTTGTTTTGGTTTTGGTTTGTTTTTTTCCTAGCAGTACGTTGATGAAACAGGTGGCAAGTATCAGGAAAGTGTCTGAAAAATATGATCCAAATGAAATCTTCTGTCCTGTAACATCTCACAGTATCTGTTGACTATAAAATTTAATCAGATGATCAAGAAGAGATGGCAAATTTTGCATTTGACATGATTTCTCTTTGTATTTTCCTTCTAATTATTTCCATATGTCTCTTATCTGAAAAAAAGTGATTTTCATCTGCTTCTTTGGCCTGAATAATTCTATGATATACTTGAATAAGGCTGAGACAGCTTTAGCCAAAATCTTTCTTGTGACAATGCAGTGCTGGAGAGCACTTCATTTAGCTGTGAAATGAGAATGCTGGGGAGAAGTTAGAACTGGTTTGGGGATAGGTGGCCACATTTTCTTTTTATGAACATGAAATCCAATAAAATAGGATATACTTGACTTCAGAACACTTCAGTATACTCTGGTGTGTTATTCCTGAGTACTGCAGAGTTTCTACTGTTCTCTTTTTCTCTGGTGAGTATCTAATCACAGAATTTCTGAATAGTAACATCTTCTGCATGTTCTACAGAACAAGAATAGGTTATCACTGGAAACTGTCATATAGCTGCTTCAGACTTCAGTCTTCTTCAGGGTCATAACATCTGCTATGCATTTATAGAATTCCTACTAATATATTAAAAAGAGTGGATTTATTATGTGAGTGTTGAATTGTGGATATTTTTCCACGTGCTGAAATCGGTCAGTAGGTTATCCTGAAAAAGCTAAATATAGCTATTTCTGTATTTTCACATATAACGGCATGCTCAGTGCTGCTATTTTGGTAACTAAGGTTGGTCTTAAACCCAGACTACACAGAAAACAATGGAAAAACTCCCCTTGTTTGCAGGACTGGGCCTCAAGGCCTATTGAAATCCCAGTGAAACCATGTGCAAGGAAATTTACTCTTGCCCATGTTTCTAGAACCAGAATACCAGTTGACAGGAAAGGCTTTAAGGAAACACACCCAGGTCTTAGAAATGTTTTTTTTTAGGGAGAATGAGCTAACTTCAAGAAAGCATTTACAATGAGTAAAGCTACGGAGTTCCAGGCTAGACTCTCTGGTCAGACCTAAAGCTGGACATGAAAGAGCTGCCTGATTCAGGATCTCAGCTGAAGTGAATGGTATGCATCTTCTTTAAAGCCCCTTGGATGCATTTTGTATGAAGAACCTTGCTGTTTCCCATGACAGGAGCAGAAGCTCTCTCTGCAGCAATGTTTGAGGACCAGTTTTGATTCAGGCGAATGAGGAGCAAGCAACAAAACTCCTTTTTCCCCTATCCCAGACTGTGCCATGAGTGACTAGTTTCTGGCTATTTTGACAGAGCATCCTCTTCCCACTGGCTTGTCATCAAAGTCTGGGCTTTTTATGCCTCCTAAAAAATGTCTGTGGGTTGGGAAAATAACTTCCCATTTACGCTCTAGTCGTAACCCTTAGTGCGAACAGCAAGGGCTGGTAATCCAGTTTGCTTGTGCCTCTACTGTTACGATCTTTATTTGCCTAGTGGGTGGGTGGTGATGCCATTTCCCTATAGGAAACTATTAACTGCATAACCTCTTCCCTCTCTTGGCTCATTGTCATCAATGCTGTCACACATCAAGTGCCCAGGTTTGAAGTCAGCAGATACTCCTCCTATCTGGGCACACAGCACTGCCAGCAACACCCTGGTGATCCAAGCCTCCTGAGTGCCATTCGTTGTGTGACTGCAAGCCATCTTTGACAAAGAGAATATTTTTCATGATTGACTAAGGAAATCCTTGGTCAAGATAAACAGCTTCATCCCTACTTGCCTGATGCCAGGAAGGTCTGTTGCCAGGTAATTTTTTTAATTACTTCACATTGGAGTTCAGACCTGACCTCTAAGCCAGAAAATCTAAGCCATGTTGGAACTACTGAAAGGCCAGAGACATTGTTACATGTTCAGGTTTTTCAAAGCTCTGAGACCATGTATTATAATTTACATTGCATATTTATTTGAGAGACAGTAGCTCTGCTGATGCCTTCCTGCCTTTGATAAGACCATTTTTCCTCAGTGACACATTTTCTGAAAAGTACCTTTCACACACTTTGTTTCCATCAAGTCTTTATCAACTCCACCCCTGCTCACCAATGCACAGTGAGTCTCATGTCAACCAGGCCTGATGTCAAGAAGACAGTAACATTCTAAGCCTTGTACATTTGCAGGAGAAGAGGTGAAGAGCCAAACAAAGCATTGACTTTTATTCTTAAAAAGCCAAACCAAACCAAGCTCATTTGTGATCTTTCCAGCCTGGATCATGAATTTTACCAATATTATCATGAATATTATCAAGAGCTAATATAATTGAAGAGCTTGAAATGCAGCTTTGCTGACCAGACCAGGTGTTTAGAAGATTATAAGACCTGCTGAAAGAAAAAACATCTTAATTATACGAGAATGTGTGATGTCCAGCAATACTTTGGGGCAGTTTTCTGTTAAAATTCAACCTTTTTGAGAAGCCTTGGAAAAGGCAAGAAACATATAGAATAAGCCCTTTTTCTTGTTACTTTGAAAACCTTGTTACCTCAGGTAGTAATTTGTATGTGGAATTAATTGTCAGTGACTCCCTGATAATTTCAGTAAGCAATGGTTGTGTTAAAAACATTCTGGTGTTCACAGCAATGACAAAGAGGCAAGCTAAGGTGAAAATGTAGCAGTGATGGCGAACACAGAGGTACTGGCCTGAGTTGTGCACTTTTTCTGGTCATGTTGAGGGTGCAGATTGCCCCATTGTGGCTATGAGAACACAGTAGGACCTGAAAACAGAAGAGGATCTGAGAGTGGGGCTGAGATGAGACAAGATGGAGTTACAAGAACATGAAATACAGGAAGGGGAAAAGACTTAGGTGCTGGCTAGGAGGTTGTGAGAGGAGGAGCAGGGGAAATGGGTGCAAGGACTGGAATGACAATAGTCATGGTAAAAAATGAAAAAAAGAAGTGTGATAGGAAGGAGAAAGAGGGCTAGGGACAAAACACTGAAGCATTGAAGAGGAGGAAACTGTATCACCTGTGTTACCTCTAAAAAATACATCTGGGAAATCAGTTCATGAGGAGTCCTCAGTTTTTTTCTTCCAAAGTTGGTTACTATTAACAGATGTTGCATAATGTTGCACAATGCCCAGATGTATTTGTTTTCCTCCATCCTATTCCTGGCATAAAGTGTTTACTGCATCGTGTGAGAAAAAGCTGCTTTGCTGTCAGCAGATGCCAGGAAAGAGTACTAGAAGACAGGATGCTGTCTTCTTACCTGCATCGGTCTGTGATCTCTGTAAATAGTGGGACCAGGTACTTCTGGGGGATTTATCTGAACACCTTTGTTAGGATTTTCATCTACAGAGATATTTTCCAGTACAAAGCTGGTCCTGCTGTTACAGATCATGCTAGTCATCACGGTATTGCTTGCAGGTGTCCTGTCTTTCACAGACATTTTCAGCTCCACATGATGGTTGAAGACATGTGGATTGTGCTTTTAGAAGGATACAGGTTTGCTAAATGTATGTGGTGGAACAGAGCTCCCTACCTTCCTGATCCTCAGCTCTGATGCTACAGAGGTTTAACCATACCTCCTGTGATGTCTCATAAATACTGCCCTGCATGCTTACACAGAGGACTGAAGTGCAGCACACGCCAAAAAAATAGAAAGAGAAAAAAAAAAAAAAGAGAGGCATCTAAGTGTGTGTACATTCTTCATGCTGTTTCCTTTTACCCGTCCATGCAGTTCAAAAATAAAGGAGTATGGGACGGTTGGCAGATAGTTCCTGGAGTGAGGGTTAGGACTGAAATTAGTGAGAAGAAGGGTTGGACAAATGAAGTGTCAGACAGGGAAAGTATAAGAAAATCTCATGTTTTGGAACTTTTAGTGAATTCTCAATGGCTCAGTGCTGATTTTCTTTGTCAGGGCAGGTAATTATCTCCCAAAGCACTCATCAAGTTGCACTATAATAGCACTGCCTTCTGGGGAAAACCCAGGTGAACTTTTTCTTGGGAAAGAGCACAAAAAAACCCTTCCAACATCATGCTTAGATTCAAGGATAGTAACAAATGCTGGTCTTGTGGAAACATTTTATTTTAAATCCACAATATCCTCTTACATAAACACTGAAACACATTGAATCAATTTTTCAAACAAACTTGTAAAATCAGAAATACACCAGCCTCTGATAGGCAGCAGCATTAATTGCCAGGAGCACAAAGAGGCATTTAAACATTGAAGCATTTTGGCAAAAATACAAATTACTTGTTTTCTTTCCATGCCCTTGAAAATAGTTTTACTAAACTCTGGGCTTCCTATGATGGAGGGTTCACCATTAATCACCTTTATGACATCTCATATGTAGGCTGTGGATAAATCCATGGGCCCTAATCAACCACTTTCCTGAGGAAATTGGCCAAATCCTGACTCTTTGAGGAGGGAGGTGGGGGATGAATCACAACAACTTTGCTATTCAGACAAATCTCTTTTCAAGGGCCCTTAAAGCTTTTTTTCATATACAGCGAAGACAGCCACACAGGAAACAATAATAGTTTAATCTCTTGAAAAATTTCCTTCCTGGACTGCAGCAGCTTTTCAGGCAGGTAGTCAAAGCACGCCAAAGAAAATTAGCAACAGCAGGCTGTTATGTCAGCCTTTTAGCTCTGTCCCTTTTCCTTCCATGTGAGTAGGCAAGAAACTACTCATCTCCTCAACTAAGCACCCTCTGAGCTACACTTTATTGTGCATTAGTAACACTCAGAGGACTGGGGAACTGATAATGGAGAAGATGTAGAGGGATGGGTCCTGCAAATGCTTGCCGTGGTACCTGTACCATGAATGGCCTCACTGATTCCTGTCCCAGGCTTACGAAGAGAACTGTGTTTCTAGCCTCTCACACATGTGCATACTTACTAGTAAGTATTTGAAGGATTTTTACAAATTGTCTGTTGTCAGATTTTTTCCACGTTTTTCTTCCTTTAATTTGAAATTCTTCTTTGCTTAATGTAGACTAAGAAGGCCAAAAAATTTAAATATTTTAACATAGAACTTGTATGAGTCAGGGTAAGGCATCATCACATAGAGTTTCATTTTGCTTGAGATTATTTTCATGCTTGTGTATTTCTGTACACATGACAGGCTCCATTCTTGATTTGTACTGCAGTGGCACGGCAGGTTATCATGGGCCCTGAGGCAGAGAAAGAAATGAGACATCACCCCCCAGCCAAAAGCTAGTGCTTGCCCGTATCCTTGTAGACTGGTGCCTGGTATAATTACACTTCCTGCTAACTTGATGATAGTATCAGCGAACCAAATTTCCATGTTTATACCTCTGGAGTGCGGTTTAAGGAGGTATGAAATAAAATAGTTAACACATACCTCTCTGTATGCACTTGGCACAGCCAGAGCTTAAAAGGATAACAGAAAAAGGCCAGAATGGTGAAGAGAATTTTTCATTATATTTTATAGGTGCTTTACTGCAAACACCATAACTTGAAATGCATTTGCTTGCTTTGAGTGCAAATCTTTCACTTTAAGTCAGCCCTGTGTTACTGAAATTGTTGACAGACTTTTGTAACATTTGTATGTAGAAACCACTTTGGTTTGAGTTCATATTAAAAAGCAAAAAAGAAGCACACCTGCTGAAGCATTTTCATGTAAACATGCTTGTTTTACAGGCAATCACAAAACCAGGGCTAAATCCTAAATCCCAGAAAACATGGGGATGGAAATAGATGAGATGCTCTAGAGCAGGAGGAAAGACCTCTGGTAAAAGTGAAATTCCAAGTCAAGTGTTGTGGCAATAGGAGATGCAACAGCAACTTCTCTCTCCTTTGACTTCTTCTAAAGCAGCAGAAGAAAAGGTGTTATGAAGCTCTTATGTCAGGGCAAAACCCTGCATGCACCATGAGGCAGCTTCATTTTGGCCTTTGGTGTTGCTACGAGGAAGACTAAAAGACCTCAGCTATGCTAGACTGGTTTATACATCAGATTGGTAAACCAGGGGATGTATCCTGAGTTCAGTGCTGACTAAGTCCCCTCTTCCCTCCTGTTCTCTGGAGGTTGCCCTTGGCTATGTAAAGGGCAGATCTGAAATCAAGTGGAACCTCTGAAAAACAGTCAAGATACAGCCAGAGTTGAACATTTCTCCTCCAGCTCCAAATATTCTGTTTCCTGATCCAAGGAGGTTGCCCCGGTGGTGCAGAGGATAAATGTAGAAAGGCACAGTGAAATTTCTCTGCGATTGCTAAAAGTGAATGGTGTGAGTGGAATGACTCAAAAACAATCCTTCTGCAGAAAGCCACATTCAATAATCCTACGGAAGTGCTGTCATTTGTCATCAAGATAACACCTGAAAGCATATACCAAAATCAGGGAAATCCAGAACGAGGGAGGAACTGTATATATAGCCTACTAGAAGGCAGCAACTTCTTCTCTAAGGTTATTACAGTATAAAGACAGCAGACATACCAGTGGACTATGGAGACAGAAAAGTCTATTTCACTGCATTATTGCCTTCCTGGGTGCAATCTGGGAAAGTTCCACAGAATAGCAGAAAAAGGAAAGTCATACAAGCTGGGCACCTCAAGTACTTTGATTGGTCACAGAGTTCATGAGACTTTGGACAGGATGTATCACCTGGTCTGAAAGTTCTTTTTCATTTTTAAACAGATATTGTAAAAGAAAGGTCTGATACTGCATCACCAGTATCCATGGACAGTTTGGGTTGTGAGGTACGTCAGACTGATACCTCAATAATAGAATGAGGAAAACCAAGTCCTACTGTAAATCAAAGGTTTAATACTGTACTGCTAGGAACTTTGCTTAAGTTTCTTCACCAAGCCACATGCTGAATAGCTGTCAATTGCACTTAGTGACAAAGATTGTCCCTGTTATTTGCAAGATACAAGCATGAATCCTTGTTACTAACTGCAAAATTCAACAGTCCCATGTCACATTTTCAACCCAGTACAACAAGCTTTGCATTTTCCATTGAGAGAAATGAGAAAGAGTCTTTGTTTCTCCAGCATCAGTATGCATAACAGTGGCTCCACATCTCTGCACTTTTTGCATAATTACATAATGGCAGCAATGAAATATCTACATGTACTTGTTATTTTTCCCATAATGTGTCTAATTGTACTTCAGTTATGGAAACAGTATACACTTATAGTGTATACTGTTGTATACTTGACACAAGTCAGATGATGTGAGATGTTTTCCTTCAGTATTTTTAATGTTTCCTGTTAATAGAACAAAGTGTTATAAAACCATACTTGTTTTTCCTCAGCTGTACTTTCTTCTCTTTAAAAAACATCAGTTCGATTTTGCAAAACAATGAGAAGAGAGTAAATAGCTATATTGGCCATGTCATAAAGGAAAACCTTTCCAAAGAGATTGCTTTTCTTCTCAGAAAGAAAATGTCCTGCTGAGCAGAGGCCGGATCCAATGCCCACAGAAGTCAGTGGAAGAACTCCCACTGATGACAGTGGATGTTGGGTGAAGTCCCATCTTATTCTCTTGTTTAAACACTGCAGAATGAGTTGCCAAGTTCTAATGAGTACAGTGAAAGCCTTGTGTTATATAAGTTACTTAGAGTAGATTATTACAACCATTAAGAAAAGACGATTATTTTTATTAAAACCATATTTTTTGTTGGTTCTTTTTAAGCTGTTCCCAATGTCTACACATATCTTTCTGCACTTTGCTTGTTTGAATCTCTGCTTTATGAACAAAACACAAACAAAACCATGATTTCCTGTTGGTTACTGAAGAAAGACTGTGGATTTATTCTTTACATGGGAAAACTTTTGGTTGCTAAACACATGCGACAGCACATGGCCTTGTTCAAACATCCTATCAAATTAAAAGCAGATTTCAGCTCTAACGTTCCAGATGAAGGGCATGGGGCTGGGACAGACACTCACATGAAATTGTATCGCATTTAAGAGGACAGTGATCAAAGCACTGCACCTCATACAGTGAGTGAGTGGCAAATCTGTCTTATCTGAGCAGCAAGAAATAATTATGGAGAATTATTTGATCTTCTGCTAAGGTAAACCTCACAATTATGATGCTGATTGAACAGGTTCTTTTGTTTCAGGAAAGGCAACAAGTATACTCTGTGTTCTAATGCACTTACCAGATGGTATTAAAATAACATCCTGACACTTCAGTGTCAATTGACATCTCAGTCTATTTTTATTTATTATTTTTGTTGATCACTTCCTGCTCAGACTTGTGTCATCCTGGCAATACAAGAGATACTTTTTTTGACAACCGAGGGCAGGCAATGCTAAATTCTCTGTGTATCTGGATATGACAAAGGCAGTGCAAATGCCCAGTTAATGACACTTTGGAACTGACTGAAGAGACCAGACCTTTGCCCTAAGCATGTGCTTGTCTTTTGAAATACAGTTAACTTTAGCAAGCTATAGCTTGATTTTGCAGATATATCACAGAACAGAAAACTTAAAAATAGAATTCACCTCTGCTGTTAACAAGTTTTGACCTTTGTTCACATTTGTTGGGGAAAGTAGCTCATAGTACCAGTTAACATGAATTATTAACTCCTACATTAATAATTAATTTATTAGAGGGCTAAAGGCATCAGTCTTTGCCAGCTAACACTATTGAGAGAAAATGAAGAAAACAACACAACCCTCATTATAACAGCTTAATGAGGATGTCTGGAAGATCTGATGTGATTCAGTCACTCTAAATGCTCTTTATTTCCTCTCTGAAACCACACTGGGTGCAAAGAATCAGGCAGTTAACCACAGTTCCTGTAGTGCAGGGTTTCTTCCTACTTTCTGAAGAGAGGAAGTCCACTAAGGAGAGCTCAATCTAGATATTATTAAGGACTGATGAAAGATGCCATTGCCTAAACAATACAAATGCTGTCTCTCTCAGTAATGAACTATTTTAGTGGTGTCTGAATCACTAACAGCTTCTATAAGCTGCTAAAAAAAATTCTGTCTAAGAATTGTGCTTTGCAGTGATTTCTTGATTTCACAGGATCCTTCCTTTGTAATCTGTATTTGGACTTTAACTGCAAAGCTTGACTATAATGTGATGATACTGCTTGAGATCTCTACACATTTTCGTCAGAATGCAATAACAGCAATGAAATCCAGTATATCTTATCAGGAAACATCAGGCAATGGAAACCTGTTAAGCCGTTCCCCTGCACAGATGCTGATGCTTCTTGACCATTCCATCCCCAGCTATCTCAGGCAATTGTGTGATACTTCATGTTAGTGGAACTGGTCACATCTTTCCTCTTTTACTTCTCCTGCTGTGATACATAGAAACTTTCCTGAAACTCATTGCTAAAACACAGTCTTTGCTGCTTCACACTTTCTTTTTTGTCACAACATTGTTCATGAGCATACATCTTTTTTACTTCATCCTGAAGTTGGTGGACAACAAATACAGGACTGCACAAACTTTATTTATCAATATTATAAAGCTGAGGTCTTTTAAATCTGCACTTGTTTCCCAGGCTCTCAGTCACCCTCATCATCTTGGTAACACTTCTTTGTATATATTCCAGTCTAAATTATTCTTTCACCATCACTCCTCACATGGTTTTTGAGACCAGCTCATGCTTTCAGATAGTTCTTCAGATACAGGAGTAGCAGCCATGAGATGGGACAATGTTTGTACTACCACCGATGGCAGACATGGGCATTTTTATCTTTAGAAATAAATGGCTGAATTAAAAAAGTCAGGGTAAACTCACAACTTTTAGCATTCCCATGAGCCTTTATTTTTTCTTTTGGCTGAAGATGCTTCCAGTTTAAAAAACGCTGGACTATGCAATAATATTTTACTTTCTTTTGGGCTTTGGCCTACAATCACATCACAAAGGTTTGCTGAGCAGATAAGCAGTATTAGAATGACTTAGAAAGACTAAGACGAACATTAAATTAATCAGACAATGCTCTTGGGGGAAATTGCCACTAATTTCAGATTTTTCATCTCCCAGAAATCAATTATTATTATGTTTATTGATATTGTACTTGTCACTACTTTCAGTATTTTAGCTACGATGACAGACCCTAAGAGAAAAAAGAGGGAGGAAAGATATAGTAAAAAAGCCCAGAGCTTCTTCCTAAGGCATCAGAACTTAGTAAACATCTATATGTGCATGAGTAGATAAGACTAATACAAAACATGGGAAGATTTTACACATGTGTATATCTTTTTGATGAAAAAGTATACCCAGATCTACTCACGAATTGTGTGGAATACAGCTAGAACTTAAAGATATTTTTGAGATGTCAGAAAACATTAATAAGTTCCACTGACTTTAGCACATAAAAGATTAAGAACATTGTAAACCACTTTCTGTGAGCAGACATAGTTATAAGTTCTTCAAATGCCCTCCAGAAGGATTTCACTAATACTTCTCAAGTATGAAAAAAAATTATTCAAGAAATGTGGAAGATGATGAAACTTCAGTTTGATAAGTATGAAAATAATCTAACTGCAAATAGGATGATAAATATGCCAGAGCAAAACAGAATGGCAGTGGTACTCAAAGGAAAGGTGCTTTCTAAGGGAACTGTCTCAGGTCCACTGCTGAGGCTTCATTCACTAGTGGCACCAGTTTTGGGCCTCAGGGTGACAAGTTCATGCTGTTCTGCACCTCCCTTCTTCCCCCATGAACACCTGAAGGGCAGAACACAGCAAGTTGCATGGATTGTACAATGTATTGCATGCAGAGAGTAAAGCTAACTCATCTGAATGTTTCTCTTTTGAACACTAACATTTTCCCCTGGAAATTGATTGGACTTGTTGAGGCAAGCACTCTTTAAACTGTGTAAAAAATATCACAAATAGTCATTTTGAAATTAGCATTACTTTGATTTATGTTAGTAGGATTGAGGACAAAGAGAGTTAGTGTTATAATATTACAGTCATGACTTCTCATTAAATCACTCTTCCTACTTTGCAAACATTAAGTTCAGCTTTGGAATTTAATAAGAAATGTGATGTTAATCATAAAATATGGAAAATATTTCTGTGATTACGGGCTGATAACAGCCATTACTATAGCAGTCACTGATATTCCTATAAGTCTTGTTAATAAAATCCAAATATTGGAGTCCTCCAATCACAACACAGGAGTTAATGCTTAACCTTTCCCCAGAATATAAGGTAACTAAAGCCTGCTGCAAGTGAAGATGCACATCTATTAGATTTAGAAATTGTCATTCAATTAAGTTAACATATTTTGGTTTTAACAACATAAATGGTGCACCAGTGGCACTGACAGGCTTTGTCTCGTGTTTGTATAATATTTCATTTAAAGCATGTCCATTCCGTGCGACTGAGATGTGAGAAATGAAGAAGGTATTATGAGCTCATTACAACTATGACACAGCCTTCTGCTAACAGGGCTTCTGGGACCTAGGTTAGTAACTCTTGCCTAGTACCTCTGCACTGCGTGTCGTGTGCATTGACAGTAGCCTGAGGGATACCAGAACTTTGTCTTCATGAGTTGAGTCAACATACCCAAGGAGGACAACCTGCTTATCAGATTGGAAGATCAGACAAATATGTGCATACCTGGCATACTGAATAGAATATTTCATCTGGAAGTATCTACAATGATCATCTAGTCCAACTGCCTGACTGCTTGTACAAATACCTCTTGAATGGTGACTGTCTTGGGGCACTGACCACTTCGCTAGGAAACCTGTTTAGGGTTTGATCACACTCTAGGTAAATAAATGCTTCCTAATGACCAGCCTAGACATCCCCTGGAACTGCTTTGAACTGTTTCCATGCATCATATCACTAGATACCAGGAGACAAGATCAGCACTTCCCTCTCCACTTCCCTTCCCCAAGAAGCTGTAAAGAGCAATGAGGTTGCCCTTCAGCTTTCTTTTCTCTGAAATAGACAAACCCAGGTTCACAAAGGACATTTCTTGCAACATATTCACCATCTCTGTTGCCCTCCTTTGGACACATTCAAAGACTTTCACATCCTTCTTATATTGTACGGCCCAGATCTGTACAGAGTCCTCAAGGTGAGGCTGGACAAACGCTGAATACAACTAGATAATCTTCTCTTTTGACCAGCTGGTTATGCTGTGTTTGATGTACCTCAGAGTGTGGTTTGCCATCTTGGCTGCCAGGGCATACTGCTGATTCATATTGAGCTTAATGTCAACCGGCACCCTCAGATCCCTTTCTGCAGGGCTGACCTTCAGCCACTCCTCTCCCAGTTTATACTTGTGTCTGGCATTACTCTGTCATTAGTGCAGAATTCTGAATTTTGACGTTAAATTTAATCCCATTAAACATAGTCCAGTGCTCCAATCTATCTAGATCACTCTGCAAGACATCTTGACCCTCCCAACACCTTTCAGTGTGGTGTTTTCAGCAAACTGGCTAATGGTGCATTCAATTCCTGAAACTCAATCTGCAGATTGTTGATAAATGTACTGAACAGAATGGGCCCTAGAATTGAGCCCTGAGAAACACCACTGGTCACCAGTCAGATGTGGCCTCATGCACTACAACATCTGAGCTCTTCCCTTCAGTCAGTTCATCTGAAATCAAAATATAATTAATCACCATCAAATAAATGGATTTTTGCTTCTTATTGTTACTTTTATACTGTTCCTTTATGTTAAATATGTGTACTAGATAATGTTGAGATATGAATGCTAGGGCACTTGCAAAGACATGGGTTCATTTCCTCTTTTTCTTTTGTCCTCTTAAACAAGAAATATGTCTCTTTTAGAGGTACTTCACAAAGGCATTCCAGGTAGAAACTTTATCACCTGAATTTTTCCTATGCTCAGTGAAAAGAGGTACCACTATGATCTGACGTAAAAATTAGGTGGGCTGAATTATTCACTAGGGTCCTGCCTCTCTTAATTATTAAGGAAACATAAAGTATATTTCTAACTTAGGCAACCAGCTGGGGTGTCTGAAGACAATTTCTGAGAGAGACTCAGTTTTAAGAAAAAGAAGGTGCAAAGTCAAAAGAAAATGGTTCCCTCTTGAGAAAACAGCCTACTGTAGAGACATCTGCCATACCATTTAGACATTATATACATTTATTATAATGTAGTTGGCAGGCACATAGCATATAGATCTCCTTCCTTCCTTCCTTCCTTCCTTCCTTCCTTCCTTCCTTCCTTCCTTCCTTCCTTCCTTCCTCAAGGCATTTGTTTTGGGGTACTTTACCTACACTGAAAGGATGTCTAGGAAATAATATGCTTTTCAAATATTCTCA
>JANHFX010017090.1:0-33688 GCA_027560015.1 Chloroceryle amazona
ATTGGTAAATGACAATAATGTTGGGGAGCAGCGAATTGAAAAAAGTCACCGGGTGACTGTGAAATACTGTCTACAGGACAGCTCAGAATGCTTACTAAATGCAGTGCAGTCATGGGTCTGAGTGCCCAAAAGCACCCGCCAGACCCAGCTACAAATGTAGTTCACGTAAGGCAGGCAAAGAAGCAATTAAATAACCCAAACAAGGATCTAGCTGTGCCAGATGCCACCACAGCATGAAAAGAAACAAGGGCTGCACAACTACTTCTGTGAAACACAACCAGGAGCATGTGCCTTATTAACACCACTGTTAAGTGCATGCCTGTTAGCTGCTACTGCTGTAACTGAGACAATGCACACATATCCTTACCATCTCCCTGTCTAAGAAAACAGGAAATTAAAACTGTTTACTTCAGTGATGGGCCTGTGTAAGGTTCCCACCTACCATGTGACAGCCTGCTTCTTCTAACAGGGATGTGTGAAATGTGAATCAAGGGCCACTGAAAGCATAAATTTTACAATGTCAGCACATTCCTTTGAGTCCACGTCCTCCTGGGTCTGTAAACTAGTAGAGGCATTGTACACCACTGGTAACCCTGGAGCCATAACCAACGAGTACTAATGAGCTCAGAAGCTCAGAAACAGCCTCTTATATTTCAAGATCGTGAGCAATGAAGCTCCTAGGAAGAGAGTCTGAAATGACAAAAGGGTTATTCTTGAATTTGCCAGTTCAGCTCTCCATTGCTCTACTGTACAGACAGTAGCCAGCAAGGCTCTGTAGACCCCATTCTTCTGACTTCATCTTCATTATACATACACCTGAGATTCTTCTTCCCCAAAAGATCTAGATATTAATGGACAGAGTCAAGATACACATTATCTAACCAGGAAGCCTGAGCATGGCCAGTTTTCTTCTCTAGTTTTTCCATTTTCTCTTCCTTACAGACTTGTGACATTTATTTCTAGAGTATGGTGAACTAGGTGACTGCACATTGATTATTGAAATATATTGCTCTGCACTCCAAACAAAATGATGTTGCAAGGTCAGCTTTGCGTGGAAGCCTGTGCTAGGATACTAATAAGTATAGTTAAATACAGGTTTCGGTGCATTACTTCGCACACTCAGGAGCAAAATCATCTCTGATTTACTGAACTATACAATGGCACACACAGAGCTGACTAAGAAAGCCAACAAAATGATTGCTGAAAACGTTGGTAATGCATTAGGTTTTCACCCAACTGGAGGGAAACTTTGCAAACTGCTTGCCATAAGCATTGGTTTGCTGGGTAAAACAGATGAGTAATGAGAAGGTATGTCCTTTCCACTGCTACAGATGCTCTGCCTTCAGAGGTGCAGGTTGCAAAATCATTAATTGTTTTTATCCACACGCATCTGTTTCCTGTTGAATTCTTCCTTTTGCATAATGTGGAGTCTTGCCTGTCAGATTAACGCAGTGCTTCACCTCCAAACAAAAGTGCTGGCCTCCAACAAAACCCATGTACAGCACACCTAACTCCATCGGTGGGCATATTATAAAAAGTAATGAGCTTGACACACCCCTTAGCTCCAGCTGCTGTAGCAGCATGTAATGAGCCCTGCTCTATGGACTCCGGCTCTCGCACTAAAACACCATTGAGAAGTGAGACAGCATGCCACTGAATTTAATTTACTGCTTAGCATCAGCTGGCCCCAGATGATGGAAGGTCATCTGGATGGAGGGTCAAGTGGTATAAGCAGATCCAAATCTCCCTGCTGCCCAAGGGCTCAAGGTCTGTTAGCCCCACAGCAAGCAGGAACAGACCTGATGGGGGCACAGCGGCTGAGCAAGCTCCACAGGCAGATTCCTTTGGAGCATCTGCTCTCCCAGATGAGGAATCCCTCCCATTGGCTGCAACCCATCAGCATTTTCACAGCAATTTAGAGAAAATCCAATGCAACAGGCTGGGTTCCTTGGAGTAATTAGTCTGCCATTGTAGGTACTTCTGGTTGAGTATCTTTCCTGCCTCCATAACAAAACATCACATTGTATTTTACTTGTAAGGTATCTAGGATTTTTAGATCACAAACTGCCATCATTCCATTTCAAGACAGAGAAGGTGCAGGGAGGGTTTGAGTTGTCCAGAAAGGGCCAATGCCAGAAGTTGAAGGAAAAAATTAGGAAAAGGGGAGCACATAATGATATCACCTCCAGTGATGTACAGCTCAAGAAGCTGTGGAGGCAGAGGCAGTGACATAATTTTTAATTACTCCCAGAGGGTCTTTTATTCCTGCCATGGACTTGTATAGATACATTGTAAGTGGCACTAAGCTTTGGGTGCATTTAAAACTAAGTCTGATCAAGGAGGAGTCCTAGAAGATTCACTTGTTACATTCAAACTAAGGGTCAGACCTGTCTCTGCTGACAAGAGACTAAGTAGTCAACCTGTGCTCCAGAGGATTATGATCCTAAGAAAGCAGGACTGAGACACACCAGCCTGGCAGGGGAGGGGAGGCACTCTTTCTCATTGGGAAGATGGATAGAGCTGCTTAAGGATGTCCGAGCCTTAAACCCAGAGATACAACTGTCCAGTAAGAAACAGCATGGTCAGATCTAGGCCTCTGAAAAATGTAAAGCTAATAGTGGGGATGGGGGCCTGGGGCATAATGTGCTTCAAGCAATTTCTTCACCTGCTCTTCAATGACACAATCATTCAATGACACAATCATTGAATCCAGTGAGACCACCTGAGGAGCAGGAAACCTTTCTGAGTAATAGGCAGAATCAGCCCCCCAGGGAGTGAAATACGGGTCTTAAAAAAATTTACCTCACTGTGTGGTGGCAGGTTTGTGCACCTGGATGCTTGCTCACAGGTCTCTACATCTCAATGTGTGTGCTTGGCTCAGCACAGCCCATACGTGCACTGTTCCTTCCCTATTTACAGCACACCAGGGGCTTGGTACAGGCCACAGATACATGTGTGGGGTTGCGGGAGCCCAAAGATACTGTCCATATGGACAGGCTGTGTGGCACAAAGCCAGGTACCCTCTCTTTTCTGGATAACGGTACTGCATGGACTGGGTGAATGTTTATGCCCCAAATGTTTCTCTTTCTCTAGATATTGCCACCTCTTCCAGCATGGACAAAGACCTGTTTGTGAGACTGCTCCTTTTCTGAGGGGATGACAGGTGGGAACGGAGGTCTGATATAAATATACCCTGATTTGAAGAGGGGTTGTGAGTGGGATCTAGTCTAATTTTCAACACTGAACAAACAATTTTACCTTGTGCAAAACTTTCTCTGAAGAGAATGAGCTCAATTAAGAAAACCACAACAACATAACTTTTTAAAAATACCGTCGTTATTGTCCGTGTGGGTTTTGGGTGGGCTGTGGAAATTGATTTACGAGTCAACCACTTTTCTCTTTTCTTGCCATCTCTCGCTTGAGTGGTTTGTAGGCCTTGGCCCTTTCTTTCACTCAAGGAGAATAAGGTTGTCTATGGAAGAGGTCAGCATTTCAAATTGGTGGAGTTCAACTGCACAAATGACATAGAACTGACAAGAAAAGACAGGGGGTTTGGAGGTCATAGACTGCATAGGTCCTGGTTAGGGTTTTCGCTTTGTGATGGGACCTGGCACCAAAATGAATTAAATAACAGGCTTAAGGACTATTGAGGGAGGGCTGAATGCAAATCAAAGATAAGTAGAAGTTTTCTTTCCTAAAAGGGGAATAATTTTTTTCCTTACCTCCCCCTTTCCATATCTGCACAGGCAAGGTCTGCATGTTAAACATGATTTAGCAGGCATTATTGTGGAGCCTTTTCATCAGGTTTCTGCAGTGATTGCCTATCTTGGCCTATGATTAATGATCTGCTGTGCAATTTGGAGGCTATAATGACTCAACAATCCACACACAAACTATATAGTCGCATTCCTTTTGCAGATTTGCCAAGCTGTTACCAAGGGGCCCACAACCAAGCAGGATTGTTGGAGAGATAGCTAAGCATTTCTGCAAATGCCATTCTGCCCTTATCTTGCTGAGAAGTGCATTGGGCAGCAGGCTCATTTACAACGTTCAAAGCCTAGATTTCAGCAGTTCCTTTAAAAAAAAAATAAAAAATTCTGGACTAAAATAATCATTAAAAAGGCTGGTAAGAAAAGATCCCGGTATATGGCCTCTCAGTGATTACACAGACAAAATACTTTCTTTGTTACCAAATTTTGAATCTGATTAATTGAGGCCTAATGCTATTAATGCAGTTTGAAAGAGAAAAGTTAATCTTTGGAAACCCATGCTATAAATGAAATCTGAAAATCTAAGCAGATTTCAAAGTGAAATCTTTGCCTTCATTTCAGTTTCTATATAGGAACAGGTTATGAGGATTTATTTAAAGATTTCAACTGGATCTGTACCTCTCTGCTGAATAACCACTTTATAAACTTTTTTTGTTCAAAACATGGGTCCTGTTGAGAGTCATCTTGGAAAATCAGTGGTTCCTGTTTGGGAGGTTGTTTTCAATAAAAGTAAATGCAAACAGGAAAAGTGAGGACAGAGGTACAGATGGAGTGTTTTTCAGAAGAATGTCCATTATCTTATGAAAAATAATTGCAGAATAATCTATATATGTTCCTGTTTCCAGTATTAATTGCTAGATGCAGCCTGAATAATTCAGTCATAACCAAAATAATTCTGGTGACACTGCAGTCATGTTCACTTTAATTATTCATCCAGTTTTAGCTTCCTTTTTGTCTGGCTTGAGGGGAGGAGAACTGGAAGAGCATATAACACGTTCATCCTGTACATCATATTAGTATTGCTATCATCATTACTATTATGGAAATGCCAGGTAGCTCGCTTTAAACAAGGACGCAGCTTCACTGGGCTAAGACTGAACCCTCACAGCAACACTGTATCCCAAGTGGTATCTCTTAGTCCTTACATAATGTGCTGACGCTCATGATTTTGGAAAGCCTTCACGATTCCAGATTTAAATATAAGTGTAAGTGCTTCTCTCCATCCAGGATTAAGCAAATACATTACACTTTAATCTTTGTCCAGAGTGAAGATCAAAATGTCTCCAAGATATTTGGGAAGAAGACCTTTCTCTGATCCTGCTGTAGGCAACAGCAACCTCTCCCTGCTCTGACTTCAGAGCTCAATGCTTTAAAGAGTGCCTGTTTAAAGAAGCATTTACCTATGTATTTACCTAGTACACATAGGAAACTTGCAAGATGTCACTTGAAGGCTCAGAGCTATCAGAGTTTCCTGCTGAAGGGGAGGAAGGAGCAAGAAACCTCAAGCTATCAACATACTCAAAGTAGCATTTACCCTCCCATCTCTGTATAGGGGCTTTCACCCTTGTGCCAAGGTTCAACTCACAGCAATGCACCATGGAGGTCCTACTATTTTTTAGGTTTTTAACTAATCTTTGCCTCAAATACATACATACATAAATAAATAAAATAATCTGTGAGCACAGTGCTGTGCAGCCATGATAATGCTGCTGTGCATTTAAGTCTATTAATCTGTGAATGGTTGTGCAGCTGACACTGCCTTCAGGGCAAAGGGATGGACTAGATAGGGGTCAGCAACCTTTCAGTGGTTCTCTGCTAGCCTGTGGTTATCAGTCCTGACGCAGAGGTTAAGCAGAACAGCCAGAGCTTGCCAGTAACTGGAAGACACTGCCTTTCAGAGAGGCAAAACCCCACTGCTGCAGTGGGATCATTGGCCTTTGTGAACCACTGGGTCCTGACTTGGGGAGAGAGAAGCAAAGGCAGCAACAGAGAGCCCTTAAACCTCCCAGATTTCACTCTCAGGATGGCATGGCCTCTAACTCCGAGCCTTTGCTGTGCCTCTGAAAATCAGTACCCAGTCTTTCAGGTGGATGGCATCTCCAACTTTGGCATTCCCTTTCTTTGACTTATGAAAGTCAGGAAGCAGAAAAAGTATGCACTTTCCACACAACAACAAAAAAAGGGCAAGGGCAGGTCTATACAGAGGAAATACTTCAACTGGGAGCTCACAGGTGGGGGGGATAACAAAATAATAAACAGGATAAGAAAGTCAACAAACAATGAATTCTAATTTAAAAGTATCTGTAATTGCTTTCTGTATGAATGAAGCTTGCTCTGCACCACAATGTCCACAGATACAGTAACTTGGACAGACCAAAACAAGGATTCCCACTGGCATCAGACCTCCACCACCCACTGTGGGAAACTTAGCACCAAGAAGGTGCAACAGCCATGTCCTTGGTTTTTCTACTTTTCAAATGAGGGATGCGTTTTCGGTGAGACAGACAACTGCCTGCTAGGCAGTGTGATGAGGTCAACCTTATTTCACATTGGTTATCAACTCTCAGTTCCTTGTGTTTAGTGACCTTAGTTTGAACTGTTGATTAAAGGTGAACTGGACTGAGAATTCCAGAGGTCATGAGTGAGTCCGAAGACCACAGTGTCTGGACACACAACAGGGAACACTTCAGGAGTCTCATTTTCTTGAAAGACATATTCAATGCTTTCCGTAAACTAAGCTCCTTCAAGGTATCTCTCCCTGAACACTCAGTATTACTAGTCTATTTTTGAAAGGCTCTTTTGCAAATTTTGTCATATTCCCAGTTATCTGAGTAAGTCAGCTTCAAACTTCACACTTGACATCAATCATGTACATCTACAAATTGAACTGGGATATGGATGAGAAGATGAGTTGTCCTTCAGGACTTTTAGCACTCTACCTTGAACCAGGTAGATTGGAAGTCTGTTAGAACAAGGTGTTTTGAAATATTTTGGCATTTTCCTTTCTGGCTTGGAAAAAGGAGCACAAATAGGATCACATGGCAGAGAAGGGGAAGTAATTTAAACAATTTCAACCTTCAGCAAAGGTTCTATTGAGCTGTGGCTCAAATATTGCTATTGATTATTGACAGGGGAAAGGCAGGCTTTCTTTTCTCTGATTTCTCATCCCAAGGCTCTTCGTACACTGTAAGTTCCCAGGTGATTCTTGCATACTTATGTTTGCATACTGCCCAGTGTGCAACAACCATAAGGATGGACAATAAAGAAAATGCTGAGCAAATTAGTCATCCTCTTTGAAACGGGATGACTTGGCAGTTTGAAAGAGACAGAAACTAAGCGTATATGAACATGTCATATTGAGATTACTATCACCTTGCATACATTTAACTGATAGACACAGTTTACTTTCCAAGAATTACTTGCATATGAACACAAGAGGAATACAAATTACTCTAGCTTCTCTTTTTACAACCTTTTGTATCCCAGATGTTCCAGGAGGAAAGACTCTGGTCTTGAGTGATGGTTCAGCAGTTACGAAGGGCCAGAGTTCAAGTGCTAGGATTCAAGTTTTGAGGAAGTTAGAGACTTTTACACAAGGCATATATTAACATGTTTTGGAATCTGAGAGTGTCTTTAGCTAGACCTCTCTAATGAGAAAGAAAACCAGTTTAGGTAAAAGGATTGTATTTTCAAGAATGTAGAGAAGTGTGTTCTACAAGGCAGGGAGAAGACAAACCCATGAATTGCATCAGAACCTGAAAAATCTGCTCCAGAATCACCCAGAATTACTTCAAGCACTGGTATATATATCAATGACTATTTGCCAAACTAACACACAGTGAATATCTGAGCTAGTAGATAATTTCTTTGAAATGAGCATAGCAAACAATCATGCTGGCTGTTGGCAAACAGTGGCTGACAGTTGCAAACAACATTTTCCTGGGTTGTTTTAGAAGTCACAAGCTTACAATTTGAGACAAAACAAACAGGGATGATCATGGCTATTTTTAAGAAAGTCTGTCCACAGAAGAAGAGTTTGCCCAGAGTTGTATATCCCTCTTCACTTGGGAACAATCATTTTTTGCCCAGCTTACAGAGTCGCCTTTAGGATGCATGTCAACCACTTGCAAAGACAGGAGATGGAAGTTAACCCTTGCAAATAAATATAAAGTATTGAGTGATCAGTCTCTCTATAGGGAATCCTTTTTTTCCCCATATCTCTTTTTAAGTTGAGAACCTTTATATGCCAAAGATATGCAAAATGGGGTCATAACTAAGAACCTGGGAGAGACTTTTCAAGGAATAGGAATGTTCTTTTCCTACATTGCCTGTGGTCATGCAGAAGCAAAATGGTTTATGTTCTAGAAAGTAAAATCTTGGCCTTCTGATATATTTTATTCTGCTTGTTAACTAAATGCAGGGGAAGATAGATATCTATATCAGGTCTTATGTACTCCATTTGTTTTAATAGGAACTATGGGGCTGACTTTTCACAGATCAAGCTGATAGCTTTTGCTGTCTTTGCTTTAAACCAAGCACTGTAATCTACAGGTTAATAGAATAAATTGCAAGGGCTAAGACCAAGTATTTTTCAAAGATAAGAACAGTTGTGTTATGAGGGCTGGACCAAAAATCTGAGCTTCAGATTAGCTAGTTAAGGGATAAGAATCACATGAAGGGTTAATATCTGTTCCTCCAGTTGTGAACTTCATTAATCTAAAACATCTTGAGAGATAATAATACACATATTTTCAATTACAACAATTATTTAAAAAGCCCTAATCTTGCACTTCATGAAATCATTTACATTCACTCTAATGTCAAGCTCTGCAGGGGGATATGTTAACACAGGAAATGTAGCATCTTCTAATTACAGTTCTTCTATAAAACAGAAACAAAACTGTGTTTTGAAGGTTTAGCTGAGAGAAGGGACTATTTCACACTAGACAGGAATGCAGAAGCACCAGGGCCAGTTATAGACTAATATATGCTATACTATTTTTTACTTATCTGTGGAGACACCGGCACACATGCCTGGGAGAAGATGTAATACCGTAAAACATGCACGTCATTTTGGACTAACAACACTCTTTCTGACTGCATAGCTTCCATAGTTATTGGTCAGAAAAGATAATTACTATGTTATATGCTCTGATCTTCTTAAAAGCCTGACACAGCCCATCAGAGGGTCACAACACAAAATCACATGCAGAATGAAGAGCATCTATGTAATATTTTCAGTTTCTTGGTCAAAACAAGAAAGGCAAGTCTGATCTCTGCCATCTACTGTGGAAAGGAATCAGCAAATGGCAGCACGGTATTTCCCTGTCAGTCAGACCTGAGTCTGTCTGAAAGCACTGGTCCTGTTTCTCTCCTGAGGATTTTCTTCATCTCTGAAGACCTCCATAGTGATCACACCATGGATGGCTTCCTCAGGTCAGCCTCCTGCATGGCCTGAAACAGCTCAGATCTTAGGGCCACCACAGCAGCTTGGAGGTTACAGCTAAGAAATGAGTGCCCAGACCAGGGTGCTGATGCTGTATCATTGTGTTGTCCTTCCTGGCAGTGGAAATGCATGCTCTGCTAACATGGATATATATGGGTGCCAGCTCAGAGATGTTCATGGCCCATTGAAATTCACTACAAGTTGGGTACCATGCTGCTTCATCTGGCTTTGACCTTAACTTACATTTTACTGTCATCTGATAAGATTTTCCCAACAGTGACGATAACTTTACTGTTTTGTAGCAGTAACAATCTGCAAGCAAATCAATGCTAAGAGGTAAAGACACCAGTCTATGCTAGAACCCTTCATACGGCATGCCACACAAAGAGCAAAGACTATTTCTATCAAGGGACACTGGTCATAAAGAGCTTTCCTGTCACATCGTTACATTTGGACATCAAAAAGCGTATGCAATTTTTTGGAGATACAGCAGCCTATTTCCCACTTTGGATTTGACTGGACCACTGGCTCTCTATAACTGACAAACCATCTGCAGAAACACAAGCATGGAAATACCTTGCTCCTGAAATAAATACACCCGTGTGCATGTATGTATTCAAACCCAGCATCCACCACAAGTGACTAGCTCAACCATTAGGTAATGTAATTTAGATGTGTCATATCTGTACTGTCCAGGTATATAACTGTCCCTCCTCAATCCTACACCCATTTTGCCATTTGTCATTTGCCAGTGGACAATGCAAGAACTATGGTGGCTCTTGTAAGGGTTCTGGCACACACAAAGAAACCAAAATTTGTCTTAAAATAACAAAGCAATCTCTTGTGCAAAAAGTTTTCAAGTGTAACAAAGGCTCATCCATCTAATAAATGCTGCCCAACCCACCCACCGTTAGAAAGGTTTAGTAGTCCAGGGAACATGGTCTGGAAGAGGGTGATAGGGAGAGCTTTTTTTTTTTCCAAATTGTAATTGTTTGGGTTGCTGATCCAAAGTAAATGACAAGAACTTCAAAAACACCCCCAACACACATATTTCAACTGAAGCAAGCTCTTGGGATTATTTTTTTCCCCCTCTGTGTCTGTTTGAAGGTATTCTCCCAAGTTGACAAGCACGTGTTTTGGAGACCATTGAAAAGTTTCTTCCATAAATAGAGGAGGCAGCTTGGCTTAAGTGTTGCTAGGGAATACCTGGCAACGGGCAACAATAGTCCTTTTAGAGAGCCCAGGGCAAACAGTGACCGTGGTAATGGGGGGGTGCTTAAGGGAGGCTCCTTGCCCAAAGCCCCTCCACTCACACTATGCTTCCAGCTCTGGGCTGTGTTCCGGAAATTCCCCGCACAAAGCTCCCCATTCAATGGGAGGCGGGCCCGTGCGTGTGCTTTTCTGGCAGGGAGGGGGGCTTCAGAGGGAAGGGGGCTTTCTCGACAAAAAAATAATAATAAAAAAAAAAAAAGAAAACTTTTTTTTTTTTTTTTTTGCAAAGGGTAAGAGAAGCACAGAAAGTGCTAAGTTTGTAAAAGAAGCTGAAAAGGTTCAGAAAGGAGCATAATGGGGCCAGGGAATGCCCCGTGAATTTTGAACAGAGAGCAGAAAAGAGACCCTAAAAAGCAATTAGTGATGCTGCTTGTTGCTGAAGAGGGAGCTTGAAGGAGGTGGGAAGGCGCAAAAGGAAGAGGGCAACTCCAATCACTTAGTAAAGTACAAGAGAAAGGCGGGGGGGGGGGGAGAGGGCAGGCACAGGGAGAGAAAGACTGTCGCCTTCGGGAATTTTTATAGCAAAAGTGGATAGAGGCACACGGCAAGGACAACGTCCGAGGAGCGCCTGGAGTTGAAGCCACATGCCAAGCTGAATCTTGGCTTCACCTCCCCTGCTCTTTTCTGCAAAACTGGGGAAGCAGCAGAGCCAGGCTGTTGTCTCTCAGCTAGCCCAACTCAACCTCAAATCCTCACCCAGGGCTCCGCAGCAAGCGCCTCTGCAGAACTGATGAGAGAGAGGGGGACATTACTGAAGGACCTCGGTCTCTCTTCCTCTCCTTCCCCAACATCTCATTCCATTTCCAGAGCCATGCACAGATGCCTATTTAGCCATACATTCCCTGTGCAAAATAAAAATAACGCTGCCTGTTCATTAGCTGGGAGTTGTTAGGGGGAAAAAAAGAAGAAAAAAAGGGCTGTCTGAACAGGGCTGAATAGCTATAACCTTAATGGATTGTCAGAAGTCTGCTGGCAGCAGGGTGAGGGCAGCCAATCCCCCTCTAGTCTTTTGTCCTAGACATTGTTTAGAATCAGTGGTAGCTCATTAGGTCGGGACAGTAATATTCCTAACAATTCTGTGGGGCTGAGGCTTCAGACCGTGTCTTCAGCTGTTTTCCTGATGTCAATCTGATTCATGGAGAGGTATTTATCTCAACAGAGATACTTTGGTGGAAAGTGTTATTTACCTTTCATATCCTGATTACTAATCTTTGACAAAAGTTGCAGCTGGAAGGGGAAAAAAGGAAGCTGAGAGTCCTGCCTGCATGAACTGAGGTGTGCTACAATGAAAGGCAAGCTGGAAAAGCCAAGTAGATGGGGCCTTGGCCTACAATTTGGCCCTATGGTTTGCCTCCTTGTATTTCAGATTCCATCTATAGTGAGGATAATCACCCATTTTGCAATCTGGGGGTGGTGGAGAAGAAAATATTAGAATGTGAGGCTTCCAGGCAATGGGCCAGATAAGTAGCTAAAATTAATACCTTTCTTGCATTCAGGGGTCCTAGAAGGGCTGGGCTTTTTTGTCGTTTTTTTGTGGGTTTTGTTTTGGTTTTTTTGTTGTTGTTTCTAAAAAAAATTATATATTCTGAATTAAATAGTAAACCAGAATGGATTTTTTAGTTATGTATAATTCCCCTTACATCTATACTTATTTTCAGCTCAGCAACATGAATCTATTGAGGAAGGGAGCAAAGTTAAATCCCCATTTTCCCTCAGGCTCCTCCACCTCTGAGATACTGAGGCAGAGTAGATCCCGTTCACTGAGACAGGCCAAATCCCCAACCTTGGTCATATGTGCTGTCCGACAGTGTCTCAAATCCAAAATGACTTAAAGTGATGAAACTAAAGAATATTTGATCATATGGTAGATTTCCTTGTAATTAGGCAACACATTATATATCCACTTGCCAGTCTTGCCAATAACAGAGCAGAGTACATTGTCATTCTCTGCCCTCTCCAAGACTTCAGTATTTAAGGCCTGAGGCTTTCTAAGGGAACTCTGAGAGCATCATGCAGCTGCCCTACATCCTTATTAAAAACCAGTCAAACTAACAAATAATGATTAAACTATTTCCTTATTTATTTTGTGTTAGAAAACAGAGTGGACAATGAACTGCTCTCTGAAACAAAGGGGTAAGAGCTACTCGTCCCTTTCACTCCACTAAGAGGATGGAAAGTATGCAAAGGTCAGTATACAGACACTGAAAGGTTCAAACCAAGAGTACAAGGCAATGGGAACAACATCCCCAGATCCTCAGTGAGTGCAAAGCCCACCAGCAGCTGCCTTTGTGGTGCTCCAGTTCTGGCCAGACCTGGAACAGCTGCTGTGGGTATCCTGCAGACCAAAATAGCTGCCCGGTGACTCTGTCACATTCCCTATGCTAAGAGTCTGGGAAAGGATTTGGTGCCCCACGGGACATCATCAAATCACATGGAAAGACACACAGAAAAAGGCTTATGCCTTCTCCACTGTGACTTAGCTGTGATTGCATTTGGGTAACTCTGCTACCTGGGGCGAGTTGTAAATACGGATCATGAATTATGAGTTCTCCATGAAGAACCCTCATAACATCTCAAGAAGAGAGAATTTCAGATCCAAATTAGTATATTCTTACAATGGGCGGAGAGGGGGAGCATTTTGTGCTGTCAGTGAAACGCCTGCTAGGCTAAAGGTTATTCTTCACAGGTTAACTACAAGAAAGCATTGGCACCAGCAGCACACAACAGAGTGAGCAGAGTGTCTCTGTAAAACATCCAGAGATGGATTGCAAGCTGATGGGCAGCAGAAGAAATGCTCCCAGAGATGAAGCAATGGGACACATCTCGTATGGCCCAATACAGGTTTTGCAGAACACTTTTGCCAAGCTCCCTTTTCTGGCTCATTTCCCTGGTACCCCAGAAACAATTTAAAGATTCAATTCCACACCAGACATGCAACCAGCATAGGTGTCTGTGCTCTTCTTCACACGAATGAATCAAGCTTGCCATGATATAGCAAAAAGAGTGTGTTTGTTTTGCTTTTCAGCAAGTTATTAAATAAACAGCAGCATTTCTATTATGTGACTGAAGTATTACAACTAATGGGACAAGTCCTGCTTTCTACCAGCATCAAGCAGAGAAAAAATTATTACCAGAATGACTCAAAGGTTTCTGAAATATTTCAATCTGTTTTAAAGCAGATTTTGTGTTGTATTTCTAGAAGGGGAAGTAAAGAGATATGAAGGCAATAGTAACTCACACTTTTTCCTCTGGCTTATATTGACTTCTCTATCCTTTGCAAGATTTAAAAACTGCAGGCCTGTAAGGAACTTTTGAGAGTTGCACAGAGAGACTGGCTGTGGGTGTAAGATATAAAAATGATAAAACTTTAAAATATTAACAGTAGAGATGAAATGGTTTTGTTTCTACAGAGAGCCAACATGAACAAAGAGAATGACTTTTTTGGTGGCTTGCAATTTTAACAGCTCACTACTTTATCATTTCAGTACGTGCTTTTGAGTGCAACAAAGATGTTAATTCACTGCTAAAGAATTAAGCATTTTAAGTACTATTAAAATGCCTAATCCCTAGAAAAATCATCTTTTATTTAACCAGCCTTCTACGTGAGCAAGCATGCACACCTGCACATATCTCTCCCCACACATACATATAGTCAAGCCCACCCAAATACACATGAATGCACATAGGTTCAGACTGACAGACACATATGCACATACATGCAAACAACTCACCCACAAACCAACACTTGTACACAAGCCTGCACATACATAGGCGCTTACTTACATGCTTATGTAGACACACCCACACACTTGCATGCATATGCCTGCATCCCTGAACACAGGGATGACTGAACTAAACACATATATATAAATAAATACACCCTAGAACACGCACCCACCCTTGCACACCTCTAAGGGCACTCATGCACTTACATATATGCATACACACTTGAATGCACATTGTCCTGGTTTGGGCTGGGATAGGGCTAATTTTCTTCCTAGTAGCTGGTACAGTGTTGTATTTTGGATTCTCTATAAGAATAATGTTGATAATGTGATGATGTTTTAGTTGTTGCTAAGTAATGCTTATCCTGAGACAAGGATTTTTCAGTTTTCCATGCTCTGCCAGTGAGCAGGTGCATGAAAAGCTGGGAGGGAGTGGGACCAGGACAGCTGACCCCAACTAGCCAAAGGAATATTCCATAGCATAGGACATCATGCTCAGTATATAAAGTTGGACATGTTGGCTGGCAGGGGCTCAGGGACTGGCTGGACATCAGTCAGCTTTAGGTGAGCAATTGTATTGTGAATCACTTGGGGTTTATTTCACTCTCTTTTTATTATATTAATTTTCATTGCTATAATTATTATTACTGTTATATTTTATTTCAGTTATTAAAACTGTTCTTATCTCAACCCATGAGTTTTACTTTTTCTTGATTCTCCTGCCCATCCCACCAGGAGGGAGCGAGTGAGTGAGTGGCTGCGTGGTGCTTTGTTGCCAGCTGGGGCTAAACCATGACATACCTTCATACACGTGGACGCAGACCCCCACGTAAGCCTCCACTCACAACCAAGCACACATACACCCCCACACACCTCTGTACATAGACACGCATGCACACACAGACACGTCCCCACACACAAATGATTACAAACATACAGGCACATGCGCAAACACACGGACCACACGGATGCTGGCATATGCACACACTCTCACACTCATACACATGGGCACAAACGCAGACAGACACACAGACACTCACCCCCCAAGAGACGCACGCAACCCCACACACAAGGGCACCCCCGCCGCCCCGTCGCGGCAGCACCACGGACAGCGCCCGCCACGGTCCCGCGGCCCCCGCAGCCGCCAAAGTGCCCTCGCTCTCAGCGGTGTGTTCGCAGCCCTGCATGGAAACCCTGGAAATACTACCAGGAGCAAGAAGCAAAGATGCACTCTAAATGCTTCCATTTCCCAGGAAACCGCAGGAGCCAGAACACCTGACAAGGCCCTTCTGTTTCAAAGAGAGTATTTTTGAATCGTGTGGCTTAAACACTGAGGAAATATGCCTACCTGGAATCCGGTCTTACAACTAAGCACATTGAGAATATGGTTTTGGTTCTTCCTGAATAGATACCGGTGGAAGAACATTTAGTGTTATGTGAACACAACTGAAGTTCATCAAGCCTCAGTGCTCACCTCTCCTGGCCACAAAAGGGGATGTTTCAGCAGAAGGATTAAGTGAGCTGAGCTTTCTGGTGAGGATTAGAAAAGCAAATTAATATATGTTAGAAAGATGACATGAATTCTATATGTAGAAATCATCTCCATGACTAGCAGGCAGGTCTGAGGGACATTAGCAGACTGAGCCTGATCGGTTTTGTGCAATGTTAACACTGAACTGGTCTAGATGTAGTGCAAGGTTCACAGATTTTAGGTGCAAAGTTTAATCTAACATCTTTGACATCAAGGACTTACTTTTTGAATACGTCTATCAAGCAACTATACAGGCACTTTTCTGTATGTCTGCACCACCTCTCCTGGTACCAGAAGCAACAGATTTTGGATGCTGCACAGCAATATTTACCCAGCCAGACCTTGAGCCTTGTAACATAATGACTGTGGAACTAAATGCACAGTTAAACTGGGATTCTCAGTTATTGCATCTGGTCATTTCTCTCAGAATTTAAAAATATGTCTAAGAGAAAGCGTGTTCTGGGTCTCTGTGAATGTACTGTGCAGAGCATGGATTTTGTCCAACCACCACGCTACCTTTCATAGTGCTCTCTGATGTTCTGCCATCCACAAACACCTTCAGAAACTCTTGAAATAGCAATGCTTATGGGAAACAAGGGTGTATATATGTGCCAGATACAACCCCTGCACAGCTATAACAGATCTGACAGTTTAAAGAGACACAAGATGGGACAAAGGAAGCTTTGCAGCCACACTTTTATAACAAGCAAACTCCCTTTTCCTTGAGGCAGTTTGAAATAGGGGCAAACCCTAGGGGAGCACAGTGCCCACGGGGGCTGTACCTCTGCGTGGAAGAGCACACTGCCATGCAGACACACTTGCAGCAGGATCAACAGCTTTATCAGCCTGACACACACATGGGCTTTTTCTGTCGGCCAGCAGTATTCACTTGGGCTCAGCACTCTGTCAGCGCGTGCACAGCAGCCTTGGACTAACAAGTTCAAAGCCAACAGGGTGTCTGTGTCTTTTCATCGAACTCCCTCACAATACAGCCATGGTATCTCTCACCCTGTCTGAGGCTCAGACAAGCATGCAGAGTATAAGACCCACCACTGTCCCTCCTCCTTCTTGCTTTCTGGTTTTTGAGGCAGAGTTTGAAACAGAAAGACATTTTATTTGCTCCTATCACTTATCAGCAGTCCTCAGTTTTTAGATTTCTTTGTGATAGTCCTCCATAACAAACACTCTACCAGAGAGGCACCCGACTTCGTTACTGCATTTTTATTTTCAGACTTGTGACTATCACCCAGCATTTGGGTTTAATTCATGGCAGCCCCATAAGGGCTGAATACAGGCAGTATAGAGCTGGGCAGTGAGGGATACACTGTGTGCTTGGAAAGCCCAAGCTGGTCTTTGCCCAGAGAGAAAGCAAGTTTGCAGTAGCCCAATCCCTTAAGCAGCTTATCTCCTCCTCTCTGCTGCAACACAGAGTGGTACAGCACAATCAGGACTCCAGCCCCTGCCTGATGATGCAGAGCCACCTTGGACTAGTACAGGGTTAGGATGTTACAAACAGATATAAGAAACTGGAGAGGCAGATCTCTGCTCTGTGTTATAGGAAAGGAGAATTGAATACACATCTCCCACAGGCAAAGGAGCAGATGTACAAACAGACTTGGAGGTCAGCATCTCTCTGCTCTGGTGAATAGCTGGTTCGCGATACAGAGTCTGACAATTCAAACAAACATACAGATTCTACGTAGCCTGTACTCAGTTACGGTTTGAACCTCCTGGCTGGGACTGAACATCCTGAGTATTATAGCCTGAACAGTGGAAAAAGCCTTAAGTCATCCAAGCCAATGTATTCCTACTTAGATAAGTCACTGGCAATTAAATCATCAGAATCATAAAAAATCAAGTAATATTCCTGACTGGTGCTAGCAGTGGCCTACAGTGTAGGTACAGTATACAAACTGAAACTCAACAGCACATTAGGATGGGCTAAAGCCCACAGCTAGACATCAGATAGCAAATATATTTCTGTTTTGAAGAGGTGGTGTAATTCCTGAATACAGATCCTGCAGTGAACTCCAGAAGAGGTCTTAACCCTTTCCTCTTAAGGGTGGATGGGCAGTTGTGATTTTTAGTGCTCACTGAAAGGAAGCTATTGAGATCAAGAGGTATGAAGGCCTACAAAGACAAATTATGATCTCACAGCCCAAATCATTAGCCAAGAAACTTGCCACAAAAGGAATAATCATAGAAAAGCATTTTCAAAACAATCATGAGAGAAGGTGAATCCTTTAAGGATCAATGTCTGGTAAAGAAGTAGGAATATTGACCCCCTAAACTAAGATAGAAAATGACTACATGAAGGAGAGAAAATGCAATTTTAGGTAGAGCCATCTGAAATGAATCTGAAAAAAAGATCAGATCAGATTGCTATGTACATATTGTATGGAAAAACATTTGCCACACTGGCTGTGATGGTGGTGTATGCTGTTCACTTGCCCTGTCCCCCCATGCATGCTTGACAGCAGCATGGAGTCAGACACAGGTGGGAGTGTCAGTGATCCAGAGAACTGGACCAGACTCATCCAACATCTGTCCATGCGTGTGGTCTTTCAGGCCTTGAGAACATCCACGTAGTGACCTTCAAGAGGCAGCATGGACCTAACCTTGTGTTCACCACAACACATTCACTAGCTTCCCTCCACACCCTGACCATCACAAGGCTATGCCCCAAAACAAGTCAGCCACTAAGAACACAGCATCTCCTCATTGGACACGCGGTATCATGGGACACTATAAGAACATGCCAGTGAAGGACAATATTGTCCTTGATTTTAAATAGCCACAAGGATATAAATCACAAAAGCAGCAGCCAGCTAGAAGAATATCTGAATTAGGGAACAAACTATCTTTCACCAGGTAGAAATGTCATTGTGTCTCTTTTAACTGTTAGATAAATAAATGCCTTCATATTAGGACAGTCAACCTCTGAAATAACTTATTCTCACAGACAGAAAGAAGAGTAGAGATAATCTTTCTCTTTGCTGAGGTAAGTGCTGCAAAGCTGGGCCTTTTATTGCAGGCTTATAACTTAGTAAGAAATTATGTACCTTCACTTTGATGCAGGGGGCTAAAGCTGAGTCCGTTTTTTTTTTTTCCTTAATTCTTCATTGTTAGTTTAGAAAGTCTTATACATCCAAGCATAGTTTCCCTGACCCAGAAATTCACCTGCAGTGATAACTGTTCAATAGTGAGCCGCCACTACGGGACAAAGATTCCAGCTCTAATTTTTGAAAAAGATTTCTTTCAGTAACACTGAAGGAGAAATTGAGGAACTCCATATTTTGGGGAAGAGCAGACCACTCAATACAAGCCAGAAATCATTGTTAGGCTCAGATATGAAGTTATAGCACGGTCTTTACTGAAAGAAATGATCATTGCTTCCTGAAAACTGATCTTAAAATTTTCATGAGCTGTGTTCAGCACTGTTACCAAGTTTTAGGACTTTTTCCTTGCCAGAAATGCAGTGTCAATAGGTTTTTTGTTTGTTTGTGTTTTGTTGGTTTTTTTTTTAAATTTTCATAGCTTTTTTATTAAAAACCATTAGAAGCTTTGGGATTCAAAATCTTGCATGAAAGTCAAGGATGCCATCCACCTCCTCTGAGAAGAAATTGTCTTCCTTCTGATGCCACTTCCCACCCCGAGGCTGACTTTACTACACATAACCTAGTCTTTGTTGGTATTTCTCTTGGCTTACATCAGTCTCTAAGACAACTGTGACTCCTCATTCCTTGTAGTGCTGGCGATTTCCTGTGTGAGATCACATTCAATAATTCATTTCTAAAAAGCCTGTCCCTGTATTTGCACTGTAAATACACACACCGTGTCAGAAATCACCTTTCAGTACATTCTGCTAAGCTGAAACAAAACTCTTGATTCTGGAACCACTAGACAGGACATTGTAAATCACCACCTTTGAAGGCATAAGGCAATGCCTTCCTCTTACTAAGTACACTTATAAAGCTGCACGCAGACATTTTCTAGAACTTTGAACAATTCAGGCTCCTGGTAAGACAAAAAATGGTTTGCTTAAACACCTGTATGGAAAGTAATAACTAATCTTTTATGTTCGCTATTGGAGAGTGCTCAGGTCAATCAACAGTCAACAGAAGGTAGTGGTAACTCTTATTTTCTATTTTATTTTACAGTCGAGGTTGAGTATTTGTTTTTGAAAGATATGAGGAGTTGGTTGGCAGTGCCAGGGAACCGGACTCTTTTTATCTAAGTACTTATTATGAGGAGGAGGCAGGTGCAAAGCAAGCTTTCTAACACCGTGTCCTCGGCAGCAATAATCCCCACCTGAGCACTGACTGGCCACCTGCTCTTCAGACACAGAGATAATTTGGACTCCAAGTTAGCATAGTTCTGAGCCTCTGCTAAGTAAAGACTCATAAATTACTTAAATTACAGTACCATCAGTAGTTATGTCAATATATCAATATTTGATCACCTACAGTGATTCCTTCTGGATTCACCTCAAGACATGAAGTCCAACCTGAAATGGCCTAACCAGATTTAGTGCACCTGTGGTTTATGGAGGATTATTCCAAGCATTGTTGAGGATGGCATGTAACTTCCTGATAACCTTCATGCCACCAGTTTATTATTAGAGCTAAGGCATCCTGAAAGCTCATTAATGTTGTGCTTAAATTTCAGTCAATACAAAATCCAAAAGCTTTCCACACAGAGCTTGGGCCTCAGTTTACAGTGGGCTTTACCATTTTGATGGGAAATCACTTTCTCCTGCCTAGTGACACATCCATCCTAAATATGCAGTGTTAGGCATCTTCCAAGAGTCACAACAGACAGCAGAACATAGAGATGTGCAGAAGCAGGTTTGTTAGGAGGCAGTGCAACTACTTTTATGGAAAGGAAAACTAATAGTAATAATTAAAAAAAAAAAGACAGATGAGGCTTGGCCTCATTCTTCTGTTATCTAAATTGTTTCATTTATTCCCTGTAAATTACAACTGTCTACATGGCAAACATTGCCATGAGCCAGAACCACAACATTCCTTGCTCCCCAGTCCTGATATGATGTCATTCCTCCCCACCGTTTGAAATATCAGACTTTACTCTCCCGAGACACTCTAAAGCTGTACATTATGGACACAAAACACACCAAGGAAACCATCTGTAGCAGAGAAGCCCTGCAGAAATAGAGCTCCATGCTTCACCTACTGGTTTGTTATCTTTCAGAGGAGTATGCTACCCATGATTACAAGACCCGACAGCCAAAGCCCAGTTTACAATCACTCACTACCTGCAGGGCAGCCATCCCCAGGCTAAGTACAGGTGGGAATAAGCAAGCAGTGCTGGGGCTTCGACTCAGCACAAAAGGTTGGAAGAAGGTGTGAAGGAATAAATACTCAGTAAACACCTCATTAACACACAATTAAGAAGCAGAGAAAGTTATTTGAGGTTAATTTTGCAGTTACACCAGGTGAAAATGAAATAAAGTTATTGACTTCCTTAAGCCTGCGAGGGGTAGAGTTGTCCACCACATGATGGATATGCTAAAAATAAGAATGTAACTGTTCATTGCTGAGTCCTTACTCAGCCCCATTCAACAAATGCTGCCAAAATCTCAGTAAAAAATCTATCCCAAACCATTAGATGGAAAAAAAAATTTATATATATTTTTTTTTTTTGTTAATATTCCCCCCTAGGAAACTGCTAACATTCATAACCTACTCTAGGAATTACAGGTAGAGCAGAGAGTGACCAGTACCACCTTTCACCAGTATTGTTGGCTTTTTCTTAGGCACAGATGGATCTTGATATGATCTGGGTCTCACTGTCACTAGAGTACACACAGGTAGAGAATGGAGACGTTAGATGAAATAGGAAAAAAAAATGGAGAGGAGAAAATGAGGTTATCTTGTGGAAATTAATGAGAGGAATGCACTGCTGGCAATAGATGAACTTATATGAAATTGTAAAGTTTTTTTTCATACTCTTTCACTACAGATTATGCGAAGAGAATATTACGTTTTAAATGTATATATATATTTTTAAAAATGATCAAAGTATTATTTATTCCACACCACCCTTTCAAGCAAGGAGAAAAAAAAAATTAAAAAAAAAATATCAGTGACTGTTCTGGTGACCTTTTGATGCTACTATCCTCATTACCTGTAGTCCCCCAAAACCTCACAAAAGTATTGATAATATCATAACAAATCCATTTGAAATGCTCCATCAGTAAAGTGAAGCCAGGGTCTCACATTTTCTAGGAGCTCTGGAAAGTAGTATCTGTTAAGTCTGTCAATATTGTTGGTCAGCACTCCACTCCATGCCCCATCTTATTGGCATTGTGTGTTCCTTTCGCCAGGGCTTGTCTTTCGTTTTGTACATACATGATATCCCTTCAAAACAAAAGCTGCTGATGGATGACTGAGGATATTCAGGCAATAAAAGTACAGGAAACTGCAGCCACACTGTAACTTACATCACTCCTTAATAAGGAATGAGGCCAAGAATATTTTAGCATATGCAGGAAGAAAAAGAAAGAAGGAAAACAGCATGCAGAGAACAACCCTATGCTCAGAATGAAGTGGGTACAGTTACTTCATGCTGGATTTGTTTCAGCACAACATAACAGCTTTCCACAAAGTGGTTTAGATGGAATTCCCAGGTGACTTGTTGTTGTATTTAAATACTGCCTGCCTAGGATTTAAATAAACAGCTTTTATATTAATTAGAAACAAATCCCCTCAATTGGAAGGTATTAACTGTTTCTAAATTGCACACAGAGCAGTTACTCAGACTTTGATTTAGTTACATGCTTTTAAACTTGTCAGCCATTCGTAGTCTAGTAGGCTATACAGTATACAACAGCACAATAAAATATTGATTCAGCTGTTTTGACCTTTCATTGATCAACATAACACGTAATTAAGTCAATGCACAGTTTTCCTCGGAGCAAGTAACTCATTGCTAGTGAGCAGCCTAGGTACATAGCTATAGCCTAAGCCTCGGAGAATTGGTTTTTGTGTGTTTTGCAGTAATACATATGACAATTATCTTTTTGCTAGTTTCTGATTATAGTTTAATCAAAGACACTCAATGTTATGCAAGGAGGACCTGAATACAGATTACCAGCCTCTTCACTGGCCGAGTACATTGGTTTCACCAGCTGAGAACCTGACGCAGATTCTTTGTATTACACAGACAGAAAAATCCTTGTAAAGGGACCTGTCCCTGCCAGAAAGCACAGGGGGTGTTGTTAGATACACCTGACACTGGCCATGCAAAACTACCAATGAAGGCAGAGCAAAGCTTTCTTCTTAAATCCACAGGGATATTTAGTAGCTCTAAAGTTGTTAGAGCTCCAGTATCAGGCTTTTCCATAAGACTACAGCCTCATCTGGTTCCTGGAAACAACACAGTGTTTTTCTTAGCTTCAACCCATTGGGTAAACCCACGTTTCCATTGTGGCTGAGTAGACAAAACAAGATGTTGTTTCTTTTGGTTTACTTCACACCATTCAAAAAAACTAAACAGATTCTCAAAATGTTTGTGATCAGATTGAATAGGCTAAAGTAATCCTTTGTGCTTGCCGCCTGGTTTTCATTAACTAGTGGAAACCCAACCTGACAATACTCAATATCACAGTCACCAGACTAAGAGTGCACTACCGAGATAAATGGAGAAGGAGGAAGATGTCAGTTCCTGGCATTATTATCCTCCTGTAAAACAGCTTTTTGTTTGTTTGAATATATATGATAGTGGCAGATAAGAGTTTTTGTTTGCTTGGGCTTGTTTTTTTGGTTGGTTTTGTTTCTTTTGTTTTGTTTGTTTGTTGTTTTTTTTTTAAAGAGCTTAGGATATTTCCATGAAGTCATGTAAATACAATATAGAGACCAAGAACAATTGTGTTTGTTCAGCTTTTTTGGAACTCTCTATAGCATTGTATTAAACATCTCTCTTTTTTTTGGTGTCTTCACAGACTTGTTTAATTCCTGGGTGTATTTTCAGATGTATGAGTACTCCTTTATGTAGGAGCACCTTTTATATCTCAAAATGTACATTCACACAAAGTTAGTGTTATCTCAGATCCCAGCCTCACTCAGATGAGCTCCTGCAGGACACCACAAGAGCTTCTGATTAGCTTTGGTTCCTCACAACCCCTGTGCTAAGACTATAGTGTTTCTTGCAAGAAAACATTGCCTCAGAAGACCTTAAGAGGTTCTTGTTTCCCTCCTCCTCACACTGGGTTAGTTTTTCTCATTGTCCTAAAATCCCTCAGAGGGTTAGCAGTGGAAGGATGAGGGCCATGTAGGTTAGGAAATTTGGGATACTCAACTGCCAGATGTGTCATAGTGCCCCTCTTACAGCTCCCTCATGTCCTTCTCTTCTCCCTTTTACATTCAGCTTTCCTCAAAACTGCTCCATATCTGTGTGAGTCAATATTGCACAGAAATGACTGGTGGAAAACAAGGAGGTTATTATTCTGTTTCTGCTCATATTTGACTGGTTCTAAACTTGTTATTTCCATTAAACACATCAGTTTTTTGGGAGGCCATCTTGACACAAGTCACAGCTCATGGCCAGCATGGCAGAGGATGACAGGGCCACCTTCATCCCTTTAATGCAGAGGCCAGCCAAGGGTGACATGATCCCTCATACCAGATGGAGCAGTCGCAGGAGTGCAGTAATTTATTCTTCAGTGATGCAAACTGCATCTGGGCATACTGAGGAGTGTATGTGGTGGGTGAGGAAGACAGAATTTTTATATATTTTTCAAAAGTGCTAGTATCAAATTGTGCAGAACATAAGGAAAATGTATAGGGAGATGCTTCTGAGGATTCATGATAGGAGAGAAAGGAATGATAGGAGCTGGAACTATGGACTTTGCATCTACAGAAAGGAAAGGCAAAGAAACAAGGGCTACAGCACTTCTAGCAAGATACTTTGACTACCAATTCTATACCAGTTCACACAGGAGAATGACAAGGGCATACTAGCAAGGTTTTAGGAAGGATGAGCAAGCCCTTCACCTACAAACCACACTCCTTTTGGAAAGCACTGGAGGGTTGCCCATCTTCCTGACTCTCTGTGGCACAGAAGGTCCTCCATCTTGTCGCTAGTATGCAATGCAGCAAAATGTGACAGCTTATGACAGAGTCACATACTCTGAGTAATTAAAAACCCTCTAGACAAAGTCTACTTTGCCATTGACCACCAAGTAGAAAGAGTATTAAAGGTACCTGCTGAGGATACAGGAGTATTATAGGTAGCCTGAAGGCAGAAGAAAATAGCTAAGGAGGAAGGTCTTTTCCTGCTCATGTACTACCATGGCTGGATGTAGTTTGAGAATGTCTTCTCTATACTGCAGCATTAAGAATACTGCAGCTTAAGATCTGTGCTTAGGAAACATTGGAAATTGTGGTAGCAGCTGGACAATAAGTTATATGCAGAGGGTTAAAGAACTGCTAAGGTGCCAGAGTTTCAAAAGGACTTCAGTGCAGCTGCTAAATTCCCTGCAAATATGAAGGGTGTCTGTATGCACCAGTCTTTACCTTTGTAAATGAAAAAACTATTTGTTTAAGGAAATACACTTGCCCTGTATCCCAGGCTGCTTTATTTATGAGCACAGTTTTCTGTCTGACAGTTTCAGAGGAGATCACCTCTGAACATAAAGTCCAGTGGTTGCCTTCATGTTCTCTTGATCCTGTGCTCAGTCTGAAAAAAAATTAAGGAGCATGTTGACAACAACTTTTACATGCTTTTTAACATCACCTTCAGAACAGAAACACCCTGTATCATACTTCTTTACTCACTGTCTGTCCTTGCTGCCAAGCTGATTGATGCATACACAACCAAAGAAGGAAGCTGAGCTTGTTTTGAGAGATGGCTGAGCAAGGAAAGCTAACGCATGGGTACACACTGCAACATCCTCTTGTTTCCCCATCAGCTCCAGCCTTGTGTGCCAGCAGGGGACTGAAACCGATGAGACGATTAAGCTCAAAAGGAGTATGGGATCTCATAGCTAAGTGGGGACAAGCTTAGGCAATACCAGAGCTGACCTATCCCCCATGCAGAGTTCAGTCCCTTCAAATTAAGGCTGAGGGTCACTGATGAGGCCGTTTGAGGAAGCTGACATTGTAGGTGCAGTGTGTGCTTTGGCATGGATAAAAGAAAAAGAATGCAAGAGAGAAAAAATCCACTTCACTTGTCATTTCTGATGTACAGCATCTCCTGCAAATTTTCAAGACCACATTAACAGGGAAGGGGGTATGGGTGAGTGTAATAAACAGGGGTAGTCTGGAGTGCTTATATCTGATCAGAAAACTTTTTCTGGAAAGCAAATGTAACCTGGCAGTGAGAGTATGAATACTTTGCTAGGTCAGGGGGTGATGCTGAACTCCCAGAGCACATTCCTCAACACCCTCATTGCCCTTTGATTTATGCCTCTAGAGACTGATATGGGGAAATACAGGGTTTCAGACCACTTCAAGGCTTCCCCATTGAGCTGTAACCCCATGGACCTCCAGTGTCCTCTATCCTACTGCTTTCAAGGTCCTCAGCCACCTTACTGCTCTTTCATTACCCCCTTCACAATGCAGATGAGTACATTTGTTATGACATTATTATAGTTTTCAGAGAGGTGTCTACTGATTACAAACTCCAGGCCATGTTGGCCATGACAAAGGACACCAGCTAAAGCTGTTGAGCACCCTGCAGCACAGTCTGGCACAGCTCTTGGCAAGGCCAGACACACACATTACCTGTGTAATCACAGAATCATAGAATCATTTAGGTTGGAAAAGACCTTTAAGATCATCAAGTTCAACAGTTAACCCTACTGTACCAAGTCCACCGCTAAGCCAAATCCCCAAGCACCGAATCTATACAACCTTTAAACAAAATCCAGGGATGGTGACTCAGCCACTTCCCTGGGCAGCCTGTTCCAATGCCTGACAATCCTTTCAGAGAAAAAACTTTTCCTAACGTCCAGTCTAAACCTCTCCTGCTACAGCTTGAGGCCATTCCCTCTTGTTCTATCACCAGTTACTTGTGATAAGAGACCAGCACCCACCACTCTACAATGTCCTTTCAGGTAGTTGTAGAGAGTGATATAGTCTCCCCTCAATCTCCTTTTCTCCAGACTAAACAGCCTCAGTTCCCTCAGCCACTCCTCATGAGACTTCTTTTCCAGGCCCTTCACCAGCTCTTCTCTGGACCCACTCCAGCACCTCAATGTCTTTCTTGTATTGAGGTGACCAAAACTGAACATAGCACTTGAGGAATCAGCACCAGGTATCACAGTCCCCCACGCAGAGACAACAGCCAAATTGCTAGTGCCTCTGGCCCATAGTTTGACAGAATTACAGCTGATCACGTGCCTATAGGATAAATTCTTGTCTGGCTTGTCCCCCTATGACTTGAGCAGAAACCTCAACACCAGCCAGCTGTGAGACGTAAAGAGGACTACAATGAGAATATTACTTTTCTAGATTTTATCCTTTTTAAAATAAACACACTGGCAAGAATTCTTAGAAGCTTTTCAAATGGCTCGAGAAAAAAAAAATAAACAACAAACACCACAAACTTTCAAGTGAGGAATCATTATTTAAAAAATTAATCCAACAAACAATGAAAAACCCCCACAGAACAAAACAAAGCTAAAACCAGCCTGTCTCCTCTGTAAACCTCCTACTTTGCTATGAAAAAGCGAAAACTTTGCTTCACTCAGAGGTTTGAAAATAAAACCCCTATAGGCTTGCAGGGTATTTCCCTCACACGGCGAACAAAGAGCAGGCTGTGGTTGCAAAGCAGGCCACAGAAACAATAACCAGAGCCTGTCAGAGAGGCTCATGCATGTGGTGGTAGCTCACAGCCATCCTGCTTCCAGGTGCGAACGTGCCACATGCTGCTCCGGCAGCGCCGTGTCATGATGCCTCCATTGCGCTTCCCTGCAGCTGGGACACCTTCTTGTGCCATGCAAGAAGGCTGGCACTTTTCTCATTTTGTTTATTCCCTTGCGCCTTGAAAATAAACGACAGTTTCTCTTTTCCAAAGATCTGTTTCTCCATTAGTTGCTGCTTTCCTCACATTGCTTCTGGCCACAGTTCTGCTTACTGATGTGACAAGTGCTATGCTCTACATACCATATTTATTCCTGTTGTACAGAACTTTTATGAAGCACAATTTATCTGTTTTTTTTTACATGCTGTGTAGGGGGAAGGTCTCAGCTCACTTGACCTGGTGATCTTTATTTATTTAGGAGAAATTCTCCATGCTCTAAATGGGTCATTATGTAGTCAATGTGTCTGATACTCAATTACAAATTAAATGTTTAAGAGCTGGGTTTTTTTGCCTCTGAAAAACCTTATCTACAAGGCCTTTACCCTCCTAGCTTATTTGATCAGTCCTATGAACACATTTATCCAAAATCTAAGCAAGTTCTGTGGGCCAGACTTGTTGATGATAGAAACCTGGAGCTACCCATGCAGAATCACTGATTTGTGTCCCCTGGCAACCTGGCTAACACAATATATCTTTTTAAAATATATTGTAGAAAAGACTGGGAATTATTTTCTCATCCTGTTAACAATCTCCTTTTTACTGTCATCCTTCTCATTGAAACGTCCCAGTAAGACACGATGCTGCACAAGAGGTTGAAGGAAGGAGGTGCTGTCCCAGTAGAACAGCTAGAGGCCCACATCTGCATCTCCTTCACCCCTGTGCAGATCCTCAGTTGCTAGCAGTACAGCTGAGATCAGGTTTCAGACTTTCTTCCAGTAAGAAACATTAATCTGGCTGCTTCTTTTATACTCAGCAGCCAAGTTCAAAAATTAGAGAGAGCTGCTACATAGTGACCTAGAGCAGTTTACATTGCTTCCTAGGGAATGGGGTTGAAAAGGAGGAATACAGAACCACCTCACCATATCCATGCTGGCAAACCAGCAAGGCAGAAATGCCTCAAGTGGTGTGCTCTGCTGTTAGCCATATTTAATGAAGGACTGCCTTGCCTTAGACACTTCAGCTGATCCCAGCTACTGCAGTATCACATATGAAATAGGAAATCTCACAAAGGGTTTAAACAGCAGGAACATGAAACATTCACCTACTGGAAATTGTCTTGAGAACCATGCAACTGGACTTACCCTGCATTTTCAACCGAAACAATTACCCGTGAGGCAATACAGACCCCATCAAATAAAGCTGAGTTTACTGATTTTTAAAAAAATTGTAGCAAACAAACAAACAAAAAAGTTTTGATAATACCAAACAATTTTGCTTTTGTATATTTCCAATCCATAAGGAAGTGCTATTTATTCACATGTATCCACAGAAATCACAGTTAACCTTTCTGGTTTCTAAGTTTCTCTAAACCAAGAAATGATCTCAGATGTCCTCTCTTGGCTACATTATGACACAGACAAAATAAGACAAGAATGTTCAGCTAATATCATCAAGTCAACACCATCACTCTAAATTCAGATAGAAATTAAATCTAATTCACTGTAAAGTCTACTGTGTGTTCTCTCAGGGCTCTTTTCTGGGATGGGAAAGTGTCAGTCCTTCAGAATCCTGGCTGGAGCACTCAGAGCATGTCAGTTGAAGAAGTAGGATCAAAATGACAATCAGGAGGATGATGAGTCTTGCTGAGATGACAGGCAGGGTGTGCATGTGGAGTGAGCACATACATGTGTACTCTCCTGCCCCCAAACTCCCCGCTGTCCCTTTTTTTGTGAGCCAGCAGGGCACCAAGCCCACTGAGAGGACTGACTTGTGCAATTTCAATGCCTTTAGTGATGCACAAGAACAGAGCCAACAGGAGAGCAGAGGGGATGGGGCATTGCAAGGATTCTGTTTATTTGCATAGCCATGATTTGCCCACACCATATGATTCAGGGACAAGCAATTTCAGATTTTATACTGACAATTCTTGTGTTCTCAGAAGGTCTCTTTTCATATGATTCAGGGACCAGCAATTTCAGATTTTATACTGACAATTCCTGTGTTCTCAGAAGGTCTCTTTTCAGGGGCCACCATGCTTTAATTACAAAGCAAAGCCATAGATGTCTTCAAGGACTTGCTTTGAATCTCAGAAATCCCACTACAGGACGTTTAGTCATGGGAAGAATCAGTATGTCATTCCAGACCTATCCCACTCTCCCATTACTCAGTCACACAGACCTTCTGCAACTTTTCCTGGCATTGTAGGGAGCAAGGTGGTAATAACAAGGCCAGAGTTATCTGAAGGATCCCCTCAAATGCAGGGCAATCAATAAGCAAAAATATGCTCCTGTTCTCAGTGACAGCCAACAGATGGAGGCTATGCAGAAGCCTCTGAGATGGGCCACTTCCCCCAGTGACCCAAATCCCCGAAGTCCTGCGTCCACCACAAAATGTTCACAAAGCCTCTATGTGAGAGAGAGCTTCCCATGAGAAAGACCCAAATGCACCTTTCTGTTCCTTCTCAGACTCCCCCAGATGTCCACACCCAAATCTTTCACCCTTAACAGCTATATTTGTGGTAATTTGCAGTAAATACTGAAACACACCTCTTGATACACAGTGTTACATATACAAATGTGGCACTAACAACTAACTCCTGGTTTGATCTTGCAAAGGAACTGTGCAAAAGTACATCATTATATTCTGAGATGAAGATATTAGTAAATATTCAGATGGCTCTAATACACAAATAAATCAACACAAAGATAGATTGGAAAGGCAACAACAAAAAAGAACAGCAAGGATCATGTTTATGTTAGCTGGTTTTCTTGTAAAGATATTTTTAACTTCATTTAGAAATGCCTCCTTCTATCTGAATACACACGTGGGACATTTAAAGAGAAGTCCTGGTTAGCAGGAAACAGTTTGCAAAGGGAGTTATTGGCAAGCAGATTTCAGAGACTATATTCTTCTTATGAGTCACTGTGATTGCTGCAAAATTATTCCAATGAAAAGATTTTTTTCTTTTTAGGTGAAGCACAATTAAGGTTGACCTCCTCTGCTTAAATTAAAACAGAAGTGAAATGAAGAATCTGACTCATTCCTCTAATTTTACAGGCTCAATTGCAATCTAGTCATGCTATTCATTTAAAGAAACCATTAATTTTGCTATGTGGCTGAAACTAGAAGGCTTCAGCTTTCTTTCTCTCACTTTTCCCCCCTCTTTTTGCTCTTTGTCTGTGCACCTGTTTGCACCACTTTACCATCCCATTTGAAAAACTTTGGGTAATCCTCTGGCACTAACCCTGGTGTGATAATACTTCTGTTATTCAGCAGCATAATTACAAAGGACAACACAGATAAAACATGTCTTTCGCGTCTGCTGTGAACATGCCAGTTTTGCCAATCTTCAAGGTGAATGATTTCTAAAACCTTCTGTATTTAATGTTACTCTAAATTCTTCACACAAATAGAAACTATCAGCACCTTTGGGAAAAATGTTTACTTCTGACACATCAAAGTGTATGCTAATGGTCAAAACTTTTACAGCAGCTCTCCTAAAAGCAGGACCTTCTCCAAACCACTTTATGAACCTTGATGAACAGACCTGCCCAGAGACAGCTTAGTGTTAGGTCTTGCCTTCACAAGGGAAGGAAATGGCAGAGGGAAGTTAAATGCTGCAGCCAGGTATGTTCTGCAAAGACAGGAACAAAATCTAACTGCTGCATCATAATCCTTTTGGCCTAGATAACATTAGTAGAATTTACCAGTCAGGTGGTAATTGCTTTCTTTCAGTATTTTTTTTTTTTTCAAAAACTTTAACTAAACTTCCATCTGCAAAAAAGCTTGCTAACCACTAAATGTGTGGAAAAATCAACTTGACAACATTAAATATTACCTAGCTGCCTTATCAGGGAATGGGAAAGTCAGCATCTTCACACCCCTTTTCCCTTTCCCTTTTGACCCTCAACAAAGAAGGCCAAGCTTTCCTTTGTTTCATGTCTCATAGTAGGTTTCGATTCACTGGGGCTGGGGAAAGAGTCCTGATGGCTTGGGTCTTTCCTCACAAATGCCAGCCTGGCAGCCACTCTTGTAAACCCACAGAAGCATTTGCCTGAATGTCTTACGTGGGTGTAAAGGCTGAAACACAACCCAAGAAGAGTGCAATGGCTAAAACATGACCCAAGAAGAAATCTCATTCAAACAGGTAGGCAATAAGGAGCTCACAGGGGGTTATAAAATAAGATAAATTACCCTGTGCTCTCTTTTCAATAGACTAAACAAATCTAAATTTAGAACCATTTTTTCTTGATCACATTCATATCACCACAGGATAGACAAATGTTGCTCCCTTGTGTTTCTCTGGCTTGTTCCTTTGTTTTTACCATTCTGCTGAGCTCTTTTGGGCCAGGACAGCTGTTTTAGATCCACGCTTAGCTCTAGGCTCATGGCTAGACATAGTGATTATACAGTTACGACAACAGCAGCAAATTTGACCTGCAAAAGAAATGGGCTCCATTTTCTTGGTGAGAAGTTTATAGGAAAGCATGGGCCTTCTTCAAATCTGGTAGCTGACAAAAAGTGCAATTTCCAGAAGCACTGACTAGAGCTAATGAAACTGAGACTGAGAACTGAGGGTAACCAGCAGAATTCCTTTATCCCCAACTATCTCACCTAAAAACCCCATGGACACACTGAACCTAAAGAGTGATAAGAAGAGTCATAGAGAGTCCCCAGGGACAGCACTTGCAGGACAGGAGCCAGCCCAGCCCAGCCCAGCCTCTTGTGATCTCTGAGATGGAAGAATAAAGTTGCCAGTCAGTGCCTAGAAGCACGTTAACCACATAGAGTGGTCTAAGTAAGCAGGGAGACTACTCTCAAGGTCACAGTCCCAAATCACCAGACATTACCCTGTCCCCCTGAGAGACTGAACAAGGCCTAAGGAAAAGGACATCTTCAGTTGATTCTTCACAAACTCCTCAACAAACTTTTTAGGCAAAATAGGAAAATTATTATACAAGAACAATAATTAGCCACTTTGTCAACAAAAGGTAAGATAAAACAGAAGGAAAAATTAACCTCTCCAGCTATGGGGTTGCCCTTCACAGCCTGTTCCAGCATTTCAGATTGCTCTGTAACAGCATGTAGCCTAAATCACACCATATTCCCATCCATAAGAAGGGCAGGAAGGAGGATCCTGAAAACTACAGGTCTGTCAGCCTGACCTCGGCAAGGTTATGGAGCAGATCATCCTGAGTGCCATCAATCGGCATGCACAAGACAACCAGGGCCTCAGGCCCAGCCAGAATGGATTTAGGAAAGGAAGGTCCTGAATAACCAATTTGATTTCTTTCTATGACTGGGTGACCAGCCTGGTAGATGAGGGGAAGGTTGTGGATGTGGTCTAACTAGACTTCAGAAAAGCCTTTGACACAATCTCCCACAGCATCCTCCTGGAAAAGCTGGCAGCTCATGACTTGGACAGGTGCACGTTTTGCTGGTTAAAAACTGGCTGGACGACTGGGCACAGAGAGTGGCGGTGAATGGTGCCACATCCACCTGGTGTCCAGTGACCAGTGGTGTCCCCCAGGGATCAGTACTGGGCCCAGTTCTATTCAATGTCTTTATTGATGACCCAGATGAGGGGATCAAGTGTACCGTTAGTAAATTTGCAGATGACACTAAGTTAGGGGGGTGTCGATCTGCTAGAGGGTTGGGAGATGCTGCAGAGGGACCTGGACAGGCTGAGTAGATGGGCTGAGGGCAATAATATGAGGCTTAACAAGACCAAGTGCAGGGTTCTACACTTTGGCCACAGTAACCCCTTGCAGTGCTACAGACTGGGGGGTGAGTGGCTGGAGAGCGGCCTGGCAGAGAGGGACCTGAGAGTACTGGTTGACAACTGGTTGAACATGAACCAGCAGTGTACCCAGGTGGCACGGAAGGCCAATGGCCTCTTGGCCTGTATCAGGAATAGTGTGGCCAGCAGGTCTAGGGATGTAATTCTCCCCCTGTACTC